>JAIPRM010014512.1:0-10708 GCA_025469315.1 Stegophylla sp. TES_Ste_2020
CTCGTTCAGAATTGTTTTGTTGAAGAAATGATTTATCGTTTCTTTAAAATTTAATACGCCCGTCAAGAGAATATCACCCGTCGTGCGAAGTATGTCCGGCTTTTTTTTTTTTTTTTTGAGGGGCGAGACTAAAGCAGATACGAAATTTCACTATCATAAGAAAATAAAGAATAAAAAGATCCATTAAAATATATCTGTGAGTAATGTTTTAAATTTTTATGATACTTTAAACTTTTGAAAAAATAAGCAATACAATTCGTAAAAATGTGGAAAATAAAAAGTAAAATTCAATTGCACATTTTAAGTAAATTCGTAATATTTTGACATTTACTATGATAAGTGTTTGTTTTCCTTTGGTTAGAAAAAAAAAAAATAGAAAATGGCCCGTTGGATTTCATGCTGACGCCCCAGAAACTGATATCTGCGTACGCCTGTTATAAATGTACTACTATAATTGTACCATAACTATTTTAGATTCTGAGTGATGCTAAGAAGTCAAAGATTTTACAATGATATTCATTTTGTTTCTTTCTCATTATGGAAACACTTTTTCGTAACAAAAATACTTACCGAAAATTTTCATATAACAACTGTATAGATCGAAAATTGGATCCTGATGGGCAATGGCACAACTAATAAATTTGAAAAAATCTTGTAAATCGTCTGTCACCTTTTTTTTTATGACGATTTTAAGTTAGAATTTGAATGAAACTGGTAATTTCTACGTAAAATAATCGATTTTTTTTTTTTTATAAAAACCTCATAAAACGTTTGATTTTCTTAATCCATAAGAATTCATCGCACTCACCAAAAGTATCCCAGCCGAGGAGTAAAGAATACCCCCCCACATGGTGCAAAGCATACCAGTTTTTTTTTTGTTGTCGTTAGTTTTATTATCACTCTCGTTTCCGTCAACAGTAAGCTGATTTACTTGAAACACACCCACACACACACACATGTATGTCACTTAATAGCCGGGTAAGAGACGCGTCAAGGCCGTCTGTGAAAAGGAAACAGTTTTTGGTGATAGGGAGAGGGAAAACCCCTTAGACTTTCTCAAGTCTTAGGCGGTTAATAAGCGTTCAGTAATCGATTACGAATAAAATAAAAAAATAAAATAAAATAAAGAGTTAAACAATATTGTAATCAATCGTTACTCGTTTCGTTTGACCACATACGTATATACGGGATAAACTACGTATATAGGTATCTACGTTTCGATTAGTTTGGGTTCAATTCGAAGGTTTCTAAACCGTATAATAGGTACTATATATGTAGTATACAGTCGTAATAGTTCATCTATAGAAACCTAATTAGGTTACTTTGAAACAATGCACTGCTATGTCAGTATTTGAAACCAATGATAATAATTCTAAAGGTTTATTGAACCGTTTTTAAAAACTTATCACTAGTAATTATTAAAACCCATAAAAGCGGAATATATACTTCGCACCACGGGTATTCTTCGCTCCTCGGGTGAAACTTGACGGGTGTGTTGAATTTTAAAGAAAAATCATTTCTTCAGTAAAAAAACGATTTTGAGCAGAGCTTCATGTAATAATATACAATAATAGTAATTTTCAATAATATGTTTAATAATTGTTATTTAATAACAGAATAAGCCGTGTGCAATGTCAAAATTTTAACTTAAAACGGTCGTAGAGAAAAAAGTTGACTTTTGATTTTCAAAATTTTTTCAGGTTAATTAAACACGAGTGAATTCATATTAAATTTACATGTCTTAATATCAAGAATTAAAAAATGTATTACAAAATAACAAGAAATTTCCAATACTTTCTTTCACTTAACTCAAAATGAATCAAATGTTTTTGAAATTTTTCAAAAGTGTTTACGTGACCATTTTTAGTAGTCGGTGAAGGTTTCAAGTTTCTACCTACATTATTTTAGAGTTATGTTGAAAAACAATTATTTTCAATTTTATGAAAATTTCGGTAATAACATATTTTGTCGTTTTTGTCAACTTTTCGACAGATTTTCCGCGTTTTTGAAAAAAGTATTGAACATTTTGAAAAATAACCCCTTTAAAGTACTAACTGGATGTGATTTCAGATGTATAGAGTTACTGATCGAAACATTTGGACAAGTGTTTCTTTACAAAAAAAAGTGTTAACAGGAAGAGAAAAAAAATAAAAAATAAACATCAACTGTAAAATCATAAGCTTCTTCGCTCCTCTCACAATCCAAAAAAAAAAAACAACATTGTTATAAAAACCCTAGTTTCTCCATTTAGAATCTTAAACTTTAATATGATTATTAATTAATATTAATATAATTTTACTATATAGGTATACTGAAATGATTTATAATGAAAAAATTACCGAAGTAAAAAATATGTAAAAATATGAAAAAATTAAAATACAGACAAATATCATATACATATATCTACATATAAATGGTTACACATCGGTGCGAGAAATAATGACGAATGGTCATGGGTAGAATGATATTGCAAAAATGTAACGCAATAACAGATTACAGAGATTCAATTGCATGGCGTGGATTTACTAGACAATGTCGTTTTTGTTCTATACAATTTGATAAAATTCAAATTAAACCTGCAATGATTTTTTTAATTAGCCATTATAACTACCATTATCACATTTTCAATTTAAATTCAAACACAAATGAAACAAGAATAAAACAGCAAGGCTAGAAACTGTAGATGGTTTTTAATTATTTGCCGTTTATGATTTTAGAAATGGTATAAAGTATTATCTAGAGGCAAATTATGATTCAAAAATTTGCTGGTCGAAACTTTTAGATAAATATTTCCATACCGAAAAGTATTAACGGAAAAAAATATAAAAATTAAACAAATAAACATCATTGTGAAATCTCTGTGGATTGGAACACATGGATTTTCATTTTACTCAGAATCTAAAATATCCTACTGTTTTTGGTTTTGGTTTCTTAATCGTTCTTTGAAAATGCAGTTCTCCAACAGTGATAAAAACAATTTTGGAAAATTATAATGTTACTTAACTATAAACAATAACTTTTTTTAGTCAAGGTTTTTGGACCTTTTGAAACTCTTGGAAAAACCTGTTGCCGCAAGCATATTTATCAACTATTATCAATTAAAACCAACAGCGAAAGATAAACTTTGATGCTATATTTTTCTGTCAGTAATCACAGTAAATTTTTATTTTGTAATATTTACATAATAATAAGTATAATCAATGAAGTCACAATAATGATAAATGTAGGGGAGGAGATGAACATCTTTATCATCCCTCCCTGAAAACCAATATTATACTACTTCAAGATTTTTCGAGACCAACGCATCCATATCACGTGACGTGTCTATTTATAAGTACATAATAAAAATGCCTGTATATTTATTTATTTATTATTAATACAGGCTAAAGCCCAAAAACAAAGAAAGACAGTACATTAATGAAGACAATGGTTAACTTAATATATATATATATATATATAAGGACAAAGAAAAAAAAGCGTGTACTTCGCTCGTCGAAGTGTTCTTCGCACGTCGAGTGGGGATTCTCTTGACGGGTGTATTGAATTTTAAAAAAAAACGATAAATCATTTCTTCAATAAAACGATTCTGAACGAAGAAAGTTAATAATATAAAAAATGAATGAGAAGAAAAATGTCCAAAATTTTTTTTTCACATTTTCAAAATTTTCTCGCGCCAAAATCTTTCTTATATTATTTTCTATCTATGTTTAAATTTTCATATAGTTCGGATCAAAATATGATGGTTTCCTAGTCGTTTTTGTCAAATTTTGGACATTTTTTTCCAAAAAAAAAAAAAAAAAAAAAATGAAGAATTGAGAAATTCAAAATATGACCTCTTTAAAGTACCATCTAGAGGCAAATCCGGTTTCAAAAAAAGTTACTGATCGAATCTTTTGGACAAATATTTCCATACGAAAAGTTGTACACAGAAAAAAAAAATAAACATCATTGTAAAAACACACTAGCTTCTTCACTTCGTTCGGAATCTAAAAGGGAGATAACTTCGTGAGAGTCAATTTTGTTAGAGAGGAGTTAGTAGATGTATATGTATATTATATCGACACGATTCGGCGATTGAGACACGTGGGTCGGAAGCCATTATAACGTTTTTCGTTGTTGGAAAGTTTAATTGACTACCTATTCCCTTCATTACGAGTAGTTTACGGCACTTGTATAGGTTAAATATATATATATATATACGTTTGGAGAACGAGATTTATTATTTCGAAAGCGAATTATTAGTGAATCAAAGAGTGCATGTTTTCTTACGAAATGCGATCATAACGGACGATATAACGAGATATTATATTCGCCGTAGAATATTACTCCGTGACGAGTCAAAACCATAACGATGTGCATATATTACCGCCACGGACATAAAATCTAATTAAACCGAATTACGGTACCGCGGAGGCGCAGTGTTATGACCACTAGCTGCTTAATTGTGGTCTCGGTGGTAGTAACTAGTAAACCGCGAAAAAAATTACCACTATTCAATGTTTTTTTTTTTTTTTTTTTTTTTTAATGGATTTAAATAGCATAACTATTATTTATTATGATGCCGATAAAGCGATATTCTCGCTCATGATGATCCTTCTCTGCATGCCTGAGAGTATGACACGTATGAGAAAGTTAATTCGATTTCGTCTCTTTTTAGTTTTTTCCAAGCGAAGTGAATAACGTACGATATAAACCGTTGTTTACGATGATTTTTGCTATTCTACTGAATGGAATCTTGGAAGCCAATGGGTTTTACAATGAGTTTTTGTTTTTTTTTTTTTTTTTTTTTTTGGAAACACTTTTTCCATCCAAACGAAGTGCTCGGATCAGTAAATGGTAGCATTTACACACTTTTCGAAGAAATTTCAAATGGCGAGATACTTTAAAAAATCCGTTTTTCAAAATTCTCAACAGTTTTTTTTTTTTCAAAAAAACTGCCTACTATCTGAGTAAAACGGTGAAATATTATGTTGTAAACTAGACTTTCATGAAATCAATTTTAGTAATTTAGTCGTAACATGAAAATTTGTAATTGTTCTATAGACTTGAAATTATCGGGTAAATATAATGTAATGTCACTTACAATTTTTCAAAATAATTCTTTCACTTTTAGAACAAATATGTATAGAATTTTGGAAACATTTCAATTTTTGGAAACTATTTCTAATACATTTTTAAATTGTTAATATTACGAGTTGAATATAACTTAACTTAAAAAACTTTTTGCCTAACGACACATCAAAAATTTAAAATACTGTTTGTCAGATTTTTTTCAACAGTTTTAAGTAAGAATTTGTATGAAACTAGTTTTTTAACGTAAATTAATCATTTTTTCCATCAAGAGCACATAAAACTTTTATTTTTTCATCTGCTCGAAATATTTATCCAAAAGATTCTTCGCCTGTTTTCTACCCTTGGTTAAATTTGTTTCATAATTAGCTTAATTAATAATTTTTTTCCATGCGTTTTAATAATTAAAACGCTATTCTATCTAATTTATATCTCAAAAACTATTCAGAACAAATAAATACAACGAGTAAACGTCATAAACCCACAAAATCAATTCTATTTAGTAATCAATTATATACAATTATACGTTTCCCGATTTGTGTTAATTGTGTTATTTGATTTTCATTTGTTTATTATTTGTTGTATATTTATGGAAATATATTTATTTATTATTATATTTGTTTATATATTTCAAGTCCAAACAGTAACTTTTACCAACATTTAAAGTCTCCTTGTATATTACATTATTTCTACGGTTTGTTTCACTTCCAGCCAATAATATGTATACACTTGAGACTTGACTATAATATACGTAGGTTAAAAGGAAGCTTAGTTTGGCAGTTCATTCTGCCCATGCAAATTGTAAGTGTATCACTTAAGTTTAAGAATTAAAATGGAGATGATATAGAAAAAAAAAAAAAATGTAATTTTAATAGCCCGATTTTAGTCTTATCAATAATTTTTATCACTTAGAATTGTAAACATTACCGTTTAGAGGCATGTGGGGCGGCATTCGCATCAACATTGCACTGAAGTTGGGGGGTTATCTAGTTATTATAATATATTATATAAATGTCTATGGTTGTAACATAATAATAATATATTAACCGGTCGTAAAATTATACGACCCTGTGATAGTCATTGTTCGCGGCTGATTCCGTGTGTACACACATACTATATGTAAATATTTATAGAAAACCGTTTTAGGTAATTATGCACGAGATATATGTATACGTACGTACGTCCAAACGACGCGAAAATATTTTAAACGACAATTTCAAAACTATACGAAAACTTCACCGGCGTTGGCGTCGGAAAAATAAAAAACAACAAAAATAATATACGTGTGTAATATCCGTTGGAATCGTAATATCGAACCGTCGGTAATGGGACGTTAACGAATCCAAATAGTCCAATAAATATGCAAATATACGTTTAAGTGTATAATGTATACACATAATATTATTATTGTACGGATAGTTATGCATAAGTGACGCGCACGTGGGTCGTAGTATAGAGAGGGCACAAGGATACTATAATACTAATGGGCGAAAACCTCGTAAGTCGATTGTTATCGAATGTTTGAAAAAAAATTATTGTGGAGAAGCGCGGACAGACTAAAATATTCGCCGATTTCTGATCATTTTTTCCTCCATAATATTTTATGCATTTATCATCCATATTTGAGAAAATATCATAAATATTATTCCAGATTCTGACCAAAGCGGTACTGGTTTCACAAAGATGTGATCACGATTTCGAGTATTCGAAACACGTTCAAAAGTTTCGTTCTCTTTTTATTCAAAAAAAAAAAAACATACAAAAAGTATAATAACAGTAGGTATATTATCAATAACGTATTAAAAGTAAATCAATACTCATGAAACGGATAACGAAAGTATGTTAAAAGTACAGTGAAAAATGTCTGAAACTGAACTCCAAGGATCCGCCGTCTTGGACAGGATTTACTGTACGCAAAATGTACAATATCAAAAGTATCCTGAATTGAAACCGTAAAATCTCGTAAAGAGGTTTCAACTTGTTGAGGATTTCATAATATAAAATAATCAGCAAAAAATTATATCGATAAATATGAAGAAAAATACTGTGTACAAAAAAAAAATTCTAATTTTTTGAATGACACAATGCTGTTTTTATATAATTCATAGAGGAACTTAAAGGTGTTAGCATGTTTTTCAAAAATCATTCAAAACATAGCTAAGTAATATAGAAATGCGTTTCGTAACAGCAGGAGTTGTATGTATATAGTACTCTTTAATTTGCATATTTAGCTGTTTTTTCGATATAAGTGCATATTTCGGTTATATCTAAATTTTAAGTGCATATTTCACATATTTTTCAATATTTAATTTGAGTTTTCTCGGTGGTGTCGGAAAATTTTTCTCTGAATTTCTGAAGAGATTAAATAATATTATTTGATAGTTTTATTTGTTTAATTGTAAGCTAAAAAAAATAATAAAGATTAAAAAAAATAAATAAATTTCATAAATAATAGAAGAATAATTAATAATACATATTAATATATATATATATATTATACAATACAATTTTTAAATATTTTGAGATTTTACAGTATAAAATTTAATGTTTTATAAGAGATTATTTTAGCATTTTTGTATATTTTTAGAGCATAAATGCATGCATATTTTAAGTTTTTTTAGTGCTATAAGTACCTAGCCCTAGACTTACGCACAACGACTGTTAAGTGTGCGAAACTACAACAGACGACGACGACAATAAAATTGTGATGTAATAATCGTGTACGTCGGCGACACGGACGTTTTCAAAGTTATCAGTAGGTCCGTCGAGATAAACGAATTATTAATATTTAACAAAAAGTATAACATAATAATACCAAACCGAAGACGCGCACGTACGACAGTGTTTTATAACGTTTATCATATTATATTATCGTGGTGTGGAATCCGTTGACCGTCACGTGTACATTTCGCATACCTAATTTATTTGTTGTCCTCGGGATCTAAAGGAAAAAAAAGTAAAGTGAAGTATAAACAATAAAGCTGGACATACTTCGCACCGCACCACAGATATTCTTCGAGTCAGTCGACTCTTGGTGGGTATGTAGAATTTTAAAGAAAAGATAAATCATTTCTTCGACAGTAATAATACGACTCTGAACTAAGGATGTTAATTGTTGTATGAAGAACAATAATAGTCGTTATTTTCAACACACCCACCAAGAGTATCTGACGACCCGAAGAGTGAAGAATATCCGAGGTGCGAAGTATGTCCCGGCTATTTCTCGTCCATACTTTACTTTAATTTATTTTACCAACTAATCTTTGCTTTACTTTACTTTAAGTACTTACTTAAATTTACTTAAAAAAAGTTCAATATCAAATCAATCGATTACATCATCGCGTACTACGACGCGATGATGTAATAATTTTTGGATAATACGTTTTTAATAATACGAGATATGGAATAATCTATATTTGATGGCGATAAAAGTATACGGAACGCCGCTGTTTTAAGTACAAAAAAAAAAAAACAAAAACAAAAACAAAAAAACAGTTTTATTTTTCCTGATGATTTGATTTTAATTGCTGTCTTTTTTTCCAGTGTCAAGTCTGCGTGTGGGCACGTTTACGTTCTATTATCATGACCGTGTGTGTGTGTGTGTGTGTGTGTGTGCACACTGCCTCACGTTTTGTGTGAACGGGAAACGTTCGCGACACAAAAGTATAACACACACGTGAAAAAAGTTAAATTCGTATGTAAATATGTTGCACACACACACACACACACTAGTACGACTCCAAGTGTGTTTAGTTTCCGGTGTTTTTCATTAAACAATTGCTACTTTTAATATTTTGTTTTGTTTTTTATTTTTTTTTAAACATCTTATGTATATATATAAGTTAACAAAAACGTATTCATAGCGTCGTCGGCATATAACGTAAAATATAGTTTATACGGCCAAAGGGTTATGTGTGCGGCAGCTGCCATCGAGGCGCCTGCCGACTATAGTTTTTTCGATCTACTCTCGCGCACCGAGGTAAACACAAACGACGACGACAACAGATGGAAACTGTAAACATCTGCGGCGATACGTATAATATATATGTGTAATGTATATTTATATATATAGTGTAAAGAGAAATAGAGTGACAGAGAGAGAATGATATTTCGTGGTCATATATATATATATACATAGAATCATTAAGTGTGTGTATGTGTATAATGGCTATATATAGGCGCGACTGTTGTTGGCGACGGTTCACCTGGCCCGCAGAACGATCTGACTGATGTGAGCGGAGCGCATTTATAATAAATATTATTATGTGTACACAACAATCTTTTCGTAAACGTATATAATATATTATTACACTACAATACGGGGACTAAAATTGTGTGCGTAGTACGACACAATTCGTGTGTATTACGAAAATTTTAGTGTTTTTACAATGATGTTTATTTATTTTGTTTTTTTTTTTTTTTTTTCTGTGTCCAACTTTTCGTATGAAAATACTTGTCCAAAAGTTTCGATCAATTACTTTTTGAAACCGGATTTACCTCTAGATTGTACCTTAGAGAGGTCATTTTTTGAATTTCTCAATATTTCTCAATTTTTTTGGAAAAAACTACCCAAAATTTGACAAAAATGACTCGGAAACCATCATTTTTTGATCCGAATTTTATGAAAACTTAGATAGGAAATCATATAAGTAAGAACGATTTTGGCGGAAGAAAATTTTGAAAATGTGTCTCATTTATTTTTTATATTATTAACTTCCCTCGTTCGGGGAATTGTTTTATTGAAGAAATGATTTATCGTTTCTTTAAAATTAAATACACCCGTCAAGAGAATCCCACCCGTCGTGCGAAGTATGTCCGGCTTTTTTTATATTCACGTTGTATTAAATTATTAGACAATAGACATATTTTATGATCAATTAATAATATTATAACTAAATCTCCATAACTAGTTATTTCCTATTTTTTTAATCCAAACATTTTAGGTTTAACGATATTTTCGGTATAACGACTAATACCGGTTTAAAATAATGTCCATACCGAAATATCGTAAAAAAAAAAAAATACCTTCACCCCTAGGAAAACATCGGTTGCATAATGGTACTATAAAATATATTTTACAAAATAACTAAAATAATAATAATCGTTTGATTAAACGAACTCAAAAGGGGACGTTCTCCCCTATCACACGCCCTTATTTATAACCGTTCCTGGTTAATATCATCGTTACCTAATATTACGTAATATATATATATATATTACCCCACGTCACAAGAGTTTATATCGTTTTATACTAGAAGAGTTGACGTCATAGGTTTCATCTATCGGCGTGCTCAGGGGTGAGCCTTGTGATTTAAACCCCTCCCGTGGAAATGTATATGTATAGTGGTCACTGGTCCAAAATTTAAGCAATTTTCTCTAAGTACTTTTAGATTCTGAACGAAGTGAAGAAGCTAATGTTTTTACAATTATGTTTATTTTTATTTTTTTCTGTGTACAACTTTTCGTGTTAAAATACTTGTCCAAAAGTTTCGATCAATAACTTTTTGAAATCCGATTCGCTTCTAGATTGTACTTTAAAGAGGTCATTTTTTGAATTTCTCAATTCTTCAATGTTTTTTTTGGAAAAAACTACCCAAAATTTGACAAAAACGACTCGAAAACCATCATTTTTTGATCA
>JAIPRM010014513.1:0-10707 GCA_025469315.1 Stegophylla sp. TES_Ste_2020
AGTATTTGGTTGTAGTGTATTGAATTGCCGAGTCACCGATTTGTGATACACTGATTCAATTCATTCAATTCATACAAATGAATTGACTCTTTGAGTCGACTCACTCATGAACTACACATCCCTATTAAATATCCTAATAGCCAATAATGTATGAACGTAGTTTCGACCAATGACAATCGTTTTGCTTTTAATAATAAAATAAAATTCATAACAGCCGTTAGACCGACGCGACGTCTCGTCGTCAGTGTTCAAACCGATGCGGCAATGGAGAGGTCGCTCGCTGATCGGTTTCACTCACTCTCACTCTCTCTCTCTCTCTTCTCTCTCTCTCTCTCTCTCTCTCTCTCTTCTCTCTCTCTCTCTCTCTTTCTCTTTCTTCTTACTAAAACTGTTTCATCTATATGTGTACATTTTTTTTCCACATCTTGTTTCCTTGCGTTATTCGGTTCGCTAAATAGGTACGCGTGCGTGATGGTGAAGAGAAAATCGGTAATTCGCAGTTAACAACCTGTGTGGTTGTATACTGATATTACCTGTGTGACGATAATTAAAAAAAGTCTTTGGACATTTTACCCCCGCCCCAGGGCCCCACACGGGTTTCCCATACGTTCGTCTCGACATTTCTCACGTCGTTTCGCGCAAGGCTTACGCGTGCATTGTGCATAAATAATAAATCGTTATTATTAAGACTTGAAGAATCATAATAATTTTGGTGCAGAAGAGTAAACCCGCCGCCGTGTCCAACACTACGTCATTTCACTGCACGTATTAATATATATATATATATATATATATATATATATATTATATTTTTACGCTCAAGCGGATCAGAAAAATAACGCGATTTACAAGACTTGGGGCAATACTTATAATAATAACGTTCAGTGGTTCAATATTCAAATAACGAAATAATATTATATTCAATAAAAATTGGGATTTCGGCGCTATTCGGGCGTAAGTCCTGCGACGGCGTAATTATTGCGCTTACTTACTTAGTTCAACAAGTTGGCTTTAAACCCGGATCGAAATGAAAAGAAAGAAAAAAAAAAACGAAACTAAACAGTAAATAATAATAATATGTAATAACACTAATAACGCTAATAATGAGTTATCGATACGTGAAATTGGCCGGCGCTCTGTGTAGGCCATTTTACTACACACTAGTCGTCAGTACAATTATTATTATTGTTTTCGTCTATAGTTATCGAAAACCGACTTCGTTTACACAATATTATTATAAAACGAACGAAAAATTATACAGAGTGCTTTTTTTTTTTTTTTCGAAACTTATTATATAAGTGATAAAACATAATAAACGCTTTTATCACAAAAATACCATATTGCGTATTATAATAGGTTTTGGAGTTTTGGAAAAATAAACAAAATGCAGTAAAAATACTTAGTATTCCAAAGAATAAAAATAAAATTATGAGAGCTTTGAAGGGAATAACCGATTTAATTTTTTAGTTAAATTAGTAGTGGGAGTATCGAGGAATAATATTTTAGATTTTGCGTAAGAGCTAGTGGTTAGTAAGAAAATTGGATTTAACTTTAAGCCAATTGTTTCATATTTTAGATTTTGAGTGGAGCGAAGAAGCTGGTGTTTTTTCAATGATATTTATTTTAATTTTTTTTTTAATGTAAATTGATTTATGTATAAAAATTAGAAAAACTTGTTCAAAAGTTTCGACCAGCCGTTTTTTGAATCAGAGTTTATCTCAAAAAAGTATTTTTGGGGGATAATTTTTGGAGATTCTCAATAGTTTTCCAAAATTAGAAAAAATTACTCAAAATCCGAAAAAAATAATGCCTATAAAACTTTTTAATCCAAATTTTATGAAATTCAAGTATTTGTAGACAATTTAATATAGAAAATTTTAAATTTTTTAATGTTTATCAAAGCATAAAAAAAACTTCTTACGATTTGAGCAAAAAACGATAATATACGTATACAGTAATAATTATATTTTCGTTTATGGATTATAGTTTAGTCTTTATTTTACAATAAAAAAAACTCTAGAAACTTAACATTTTCATCTGCAGTTATCAAAATTACTGTAATACAAATATTCATTTCGGTATCAAAATAAAACAAAATCGTCCACTTCTAGCATAAATATAGAATGCTGAAAATATTGAAAAACTGATGTCAGGTACTTGAGCTTTTTTCATATTTTAAATTCTCGATATTACGGGCTAAAATTTAATAGACTTTAACTTAAAAAATGTACTCTAGACTTCATTAAAAAGAAGTCTTTTTTTTTTTTTGAAATTCTTAACAGTTTTTCCAAAATTTGGGAAATACTATACTGACTATTATTTACTGTGTATTTACTGAAAAATTCGGTTGGTATCGTTTTATCAAACACACACACACCCACCGAGGGCGTTCCACCCGAGGACCGAAGAATACCCATGGTGGGTAGTTAACCGTATAAAAAAAAATAAAAATATTGAATAAAATATTTTATTGATATTACATATTATTTTGATATCGTTTCGCGTCACTCACCCGTGCGACGACCGACGGCGGTGGCGAGGACGGCGCGGTCTGGCAGCCAAAATTTTCGCCGAGAGCAGCGCCGAGTTTGTTGGTCCTTCGCGCCGACGACGACCGGAGTACCGCAGTCACGCATTGTTGCGCTTCGCGTCCGCTCCATTCTCTCCCCGTGCCGGTTACGGGTCTCTCTGGTGTTCGCGTTTCCGTCTGCTGTCGCCGGCGCGATCTCTCGTACTCGTCTCCGTCGGTCGGTCGTCGTCATCGCCGTTGTCATCGTCGACGAGTGTCTCTGTTTTCGCAGACAAAAGGTAAGACCGCTGTTTTTTTTTTTTTTTTTGTCTACGACAGGGTTACTGGATTTTTTTTTGCTCTCCTAAACCGGGAAATGCGGCGAAAAAATAATTTTCTCCTACTCGCCGTGACTTGTGTCCATATAAATTTTTCCCAGGAGAAGTGATGTGTACGTTTTGAAAAATCGATAGATTTTCAATAATTAAATGACGTATTTTTATTTTTTTTATCATCATTAATAAAATGGAAGAACTCAAAAAATAAAAAATAAACTATATAAAATGTGGATAGTATAGTATGGTACGTGGAAGTGAAAATTAGAATTCGAATTTTGTAGGAGTTTGTATTTTATTTGTCTATTGGTCTAAAAAGGAGATATGCGAGCAATAAACTTAATTTATATTACTTAGAACAAAATTCAAGAAATTTAACTTTGCTTTTTTAGCTATTTGTAGATTTTCAATCCTTTTTTGCTTTTAAGAAACAAACATTTTTCAAAATATAGCTAAATAAACGTATTCGAAAGGTTAATGTTACAACCATTATTTGGAGTTAGGATATTGTATGCACTTGATTTTTTTTTTCAATTTACGTAAAACGAAGTGGATGTGAACAATAAATTGTTTTTTTTTTTTTAGTTTTTTTTTTGGATTTCTGATGCATTTATAGGTTTAAGAGCTTTATTGCTTTATTTTATGTACTATTTTTTATAGTTATATTGAGCTTATAAATCCTACTAACATAATATAGCATAATATAACATTTTAAACTGTGGTAAGTAACATGAAAATTAAGCGTATAATATCTAAAATTAAAAATAGAAACAAAAATGAAGTTTGGTTTACGAGGCATGATCCAATAAAGGATATGTGTTGGCGATGGGTGAATCTAAATGATTATTTGGAATAAAATTATTAAAACGTGTGTAATGGGAATGGGAAATTTGATGTTTATGAGAAATAATAGATCAGGAAAGTCCATTTTGCCTGAAAGGAGACCATGTAAAAAAAAAAAAAAATGGATTCAGAACATGTCTGCGATCGGCAAGACTGGAGTGATCTAGAGTGTTTGTAGAGTACAGGAGTGTAGCTTAGCTTATGTAGTCAACGATGTTGAATGGCAATTTTAAAGGCAGCAGATCGGTTGGGTTAGCGTTGAAAACACTCTCTTCACTACACTTTTTGTAAAATCCCGTTTTTAATAGATTGTGCGATAAATTATTTATAAATAAAAAATTTGCATACCTCATATCATTGTATATTATATTTAGACACTAATTTTACTTAATAATATTGTTATATTTATTATATTAAATCATCAGTTTGATGCTTAAATCTTAATCGAATAGATACATATTATAAAGTTCAAAATGCATATAATATTTTTTATTGATTATGAGCACCGATCTCTTGTCCGAATCTTTCTCCGGTAGTTTTGATCAAAATTTTGTATGACATCATCCTATTGTTAGTATTTGCCAAACCGTCGAGTTTTCTTTTTGACATTATCGACTAAGTAAGTAAGTTTTCATTCCTCTGAAAGTATATAGAAATTGCTCGCTCTAGTAGAGCAGAAGTTAGATGGCAAGCAATAATATTTTAAAGCTGGTAGGCACAGTTATCCCAGGGAGACCAGTGATCCTGTGTGAAGATAAGATATGATTAGTTTTCCCGTTGTTGTCTCCCCAAAAAGATAACTTAAAGATTTGTGCGTTTATTAACAGATAAATCATGATTGTACAATATTATTTGGCAGCGTTTAAAACGGTTTCTCCAAATATAACCCGAGCCAAATTGAGTCGGAATCATACACCTTCGAGTGGAATAATACCAGATAGTCAATAAATAAATTAATTGATCTTCTGTGACGTTTCACGCGTTCAACAAAAGCGATATAAAAATAAAAAACAATAATCGTAACCTAATTGTTTAGCACTTTATGCCTTACGTACAATAAATATCGCATGTTGCGTGTGCAACTTAAGTAGTAACTGGCGTTTACGTTCTTAACGATGCACATTTGTTTTTATGTTGATGTTTAATTTTTAATTTAGATTTATAATATGTAATTAGATCACAACCTCTCGACTGGAATTATTTTAGTGTTTTCCTTCGGTAATCGAAGGCGTTTTGTGCGAAACTACTTTTACTGCATATAATATGAACATAGCAAATTTAGATTACTAATGAAAAGACATGTTTCGTGTAGTATTGATATCCGAAGACTCTATTCGTGTTCGAATTTATATGCGGTGCAGGGTCGGCGTAAGGGTAGTGTTAGGTGTGCCCCCGTCCGGGGGGGGGGGTCCCCGAGATTTATTTTCGTTAGATAAATTGAATAAAATTGTAAACAGTAACAAACAATAATGAACATTTTTTCATTTTCATTTACCTGTTTGTTTACAGATTCAATGACTTTTAAACAATGACTTTTGTTAATCGTTATTATCAGGTATAGCGTTATTCGATTTTACCGATTTCGAAATAATTTTAAAAACAATACATTTTGATATTTCAGACAGTTAAATAATATCAGGGCATATACATATTCGAACATTTTCAGCTGTTTTATACTATCCTGTATAAATCATACACTTTTCGATTTTATTTTTTTTTTTTTGAAATTCATAAAGATCGGTGCTACAATTTCTGTTAATTATTTTGAAACTTATAATTTTATAGATGAATAATGCTAATTTTTCAATCAAAACGCAATAAAATTACTAAGTTTTTAATTTTTAAATATTATATTACATCAATAGATTACTCATATGGTTTTCTATGAGTATTTATTGAAAATTGAAATTTTCAAATACTTTGGTCCCATTAATATTATGTTTTCGTTAGAATTTCGATTTAAAACTCAGGCAGTAAAATTCAGAGATTTTCGAAATTTAAGTCGATAAAAAGCTTAAGTCTCGTTTTATAGGAATGAAAATTTAATACACGTTTAAATGCATAATATTCAATGAACTACATAGAAATGTAGTAAAAATTGTAATTCTATAAAACAAAATTTTACCTATCTTAAATTGTAAAGGGCCTCTTTTATTTACTAAAAAATACACACATTTTGTTAGATAAATATTAAGCAAATGTTCTTTTAAAAGTAATTGTTATTTCATTTCCATTTTTTATTATTTATTTATTTTTTATATTAAAGTTCAATGGCGATAAAAATTTTTAGACTGTCAACCCTAGAGTTAGGTTCACTTATCAATAAATATTTGTAGAAAATTACAATTATTTCAATAGGCATTTGTTGACATTAAATAAAAAATAAAGAACGGAGTGGATTGATTGATTGATTGATTAAATGAATGATATCGAAATTTGATTATGCACAAAGCGTCTCGGATTACAACCCTGTCACGACTTCACAGTGCTAACCTATTTCAACCGGTTTCGTATCGGTTTAAGATTTTAGGACTTGGTAAATCGATAGTATCTGTTTATGTGTATTTTTCCAAATTCGATTTGCCCGACATGTCCAATTAATTGTTTTGTTTTGAGTAGTAAAAAATCCAAAAATTATGTTCATCAAAATATTGTATAGACTTTATCTACTAATTGATGATTCAAACAAGTCGTTTTTCAAAGTTCTCAATGGCTTTTTTTTGAATTACACTAATTAACTTTGTAAGTAACTTTAGCTGATGTGGCCATCAGTTACATTTTTGTCAATTTACATTAAAATATTATAATTTATACATATAAAATTTTAATTTTTATTTTAAATTTGATTCAGTTCGGTATCATTGAAGAAGCGAATGAAGTCGTTAGTTATTGTTGGTTCGCATATGGTTTCTTTATATAGGTTTGGTGGAATATTTGATTCATTGTGTCTCGAATGCAGTCTGGCAGTCTGATAAAATGGTGTGGCACAGTCAGGATAATAGAAGTTGGAACAGGAGAGGTGTTAAATTTGAAATATTTGTTCCTTAATAATAACTAACTTTCCGAATTCAATTAGCCGATTGAACATAAATTACAATATAAATATATAATTTATAAAAAGTTTTATTTCATTAAATTTATGAGAGACTTCATGATTGAATTCGTTCTCTCTTTCATCGGTAAAACATGAAATAAATATGATAAATTTTATCCAAAGAAGATTGACGAATAAAAAAAAATCTTACCATGTGTCCTCGTCATCTCGTGTATTATACTAAATTAAAAAAAAAAAAAGATATTTCAGGAGATGGATTATAAGCCATAATTCTCCTTCCCCCCCCCGATTGTACGTGAGGTACCTCACACGAAAAGACGACTCTCGTCACTGTCACGCACTGTAACGAGTCACTTATTTTGAAAAGTAACGCGTATAATGACTAGAATTTCATTTCCACTTATATTATTATTATTTTCAGTGACAAGATTTTAATGTATTAACGTCAGATGAAAGAAGGTTGGTCTTGTACATCTACACACGGATAAGAAAAATAAATTATGGGGAAAAGGAATTCAAAACTGAAGCAAGACACAATCGACAAACTAATAGAAGACACGTATTGTGAGTGTTTTTTTTTTCTTTTCATATTAAGTTTCAGTTTTTGGATATTTTTTGGATATTGTCCGTACCATTTTTGAAAATGTATTTATATTTTTTATGTAGTAGCACTACTAAACTGGAGGAGTATCATGCATTGAATAAAGTAAAACGATAATAACTTGTAATTACGTCCTAATTTAAACGTTCTCAATACCCTGTGTCTTATTTGGGAGATTATGAAATCGATATGGCTATGATAATAAATATCGATTACGATGAATATAAATTAAAGAGATCCAAAAACATCTCTACCAAACCAGTGTACAAAGTGAGGGAGTGGGATTTTTCTTTTAATAAAAATGAACATTTCTATATTCCTCCAAATTATTTATTTTTACTGCATATCACAATGTTTTGATGTGTTAATATGAATTATTTTATAATTTACAGATAGATAATAAATATATGGAGAAACTTGGGTACAATTATTAAAGTAAAATCAAAATAATAGAAGTACTTGCTACGATTTAAGCTATTATTATATATTATAACGTTAGTCACAAGCTAACCGATTTCTGTACGCTAATTTAGGAGCAGTTCTTTCAATAAAATAAAAATCAGATTTAAATAAAACAACATGGTTACAATTCGTAGCAAGTTTATCAAAAATGTATGAACCTAATTTTCGATCGACATTTTTATTGATTTTTGAATGTTTTTTGATTATATATTTTATAATTGCATTAATTATTTATTTATTTTATTATATGTAATTAGTGAAAAACTGTAACCCTTAGCCCCCATCCGACCATCGATCTCTCTCTTTAATTACACAATTTAAGCAAACTAAATTAAATCATATTTTTATAACGTATACTAATTACTTATAGGAATAATAATATCGTATGATGACGAAGTAACAGGTTCCGCCTCGTTTTATGGATCACTTTTTATTTTGATAACTATAATCAATTGACGTCCATTGACTTTTAATCTGTTATTTCTAATTTTATCATATATTTTTGGTATTTCATTTTCGCATTGCATTCACGGTGCACGTTATAATAATATGTTATAATAGTTTTCAACACAACTCAGCAAAGATCGTGCACGGTGTTAAATAATTTAACGCGAATACATTATGCAAATACTTTATAATAATCATCGCGAGTACATAATATATTATGAGTCGTAGTTAGGTTATGCTTGATGACGGCCACTTGTTAGAATATTTCAATTAGAAAATACAGAATTTAATTAAATTTTTAGCGAATTTAATGATTTCGGTAGGTATTTGAGTTTGAATATTGTATTAAAACATAATATAATGTATTTTGCAATAACTTTTTTTTTTTTTATGATCTATAACCGAAACGGTTTTCTATAATAGAAGCGTACTATCTAGTTTCGTGCCTTTGTAATCAATTTTTACGGTGTACGGAATCCGAGCACCTATCAGCAGTCGGTGAATGGAAAAAATAAATAAATCCCCGTGTGCTTAAACTCGACGCAGCACGTATTCATGCATTTTAATCATACTTACGGGTATAGTCAACCAGTATTCCCCGTGGTTCGGATACGATATTTTAATATAAAATTTCCGGTCGGTATATCGATGCGATTACATTAATATACGTATAATACTAACGGGAAATATCTTCGCTGTTCGGTAACATAACATTATTATTATTATTATTATTATTTAGCTTAAGAAATAGCTTACGAAGTGTATTTAAGCAAATTATCATAATATTATGGGTCAACGTTAACGATCGTTTTATTCGCGAAAATTAATTGCACTTAATTCCGCTGTAAATAATAAATTGCACAATATACTGGCATTATTATCTGCTACGCGTTTCAAAATAGACTTAACAGTTTGTACGCGTCATCTTAATAATTAGGGCTAGGAAGTTATTGGCATTAAAAAGTTTCAAAAATTGATTTTGCGTTATTGCACTAAAAAAACACTGAAAATTGCACTTAAAATTAAAAGATTTTCAAGATATTTCATCTTTATTATTATTAAATAATTTATATATACACCGAATAAACTTAAATAAAATATATTTATTTTTTCCATATACCCCAACGAATTAATATAATTAGCTGAGGAGGAAATGGTATTTTCGGAGCTTTATTTTCAAAAAAAAAAAAAAAAAAACAATACACGAGCTAGACATTCCGGCGCGTGTCACCAATAATACAAAGACCGAAAAAACTTAACTATGTAAATACCACTGAAAAATATGTATCTAAAATTGCAATCAAATTAAAGAAAAAAAAAAAAAATGCCAAAAATTGCAAAAGTTGCACGATAAACGTCTAGATTTCAATTTGTACTCGTATGAAACAAATTTCAAACTTACTTAGCAACAAATCCAAGCAATAGAAAAAAAAAGTCACGAACGCAATAATAGCCCTAATAATAATATTATCATATACCGATATTATCATTTTATTGTGTTTATAATATTTTATTCATACAGCGACGACTTGTATTCAATGCGTTTCAATCGTCGTCGTCGCGGAATATTATAATATCGTACGATATTTCTCACGCGGTTGACAACGTGTCATTGCCACGCGAAACGGTCCATAAATTTGCCCCGTTATAATTTATCAAGATTTTAGACAATATTTTTCAACAATAGGTAAAGGAGACTCGGTGGGACGTCGTCGCGTTAAACGTGCGCGGACGAGGCGGATAAAACGTTTCGAGATTTATGCGACTATATAAAGTGGTGTGAAAATAATGAGTATCGCGATATTCCCGGGGTCAAAAAGTTTAAACGATAAACGTTAGATTTTTGAAAATATAATACAACAAATATAATATACTTATGTAGTACTTAACACCTTCCGATGTCTAAGCGGTGTTGCGCGTAATTCAGTCAAAAACATTATTATTAAAATATTGGGCGAGACACTTTTCGACCAAAAACGTACCCTTCCCTATTCGGCCGATTCACTTTTCGATCAAATTTTGAAAAAGGTCGATTCCCTTTTCGACCAAAAACGTACCCTTCCCTTTTCGGCCGATTCACTTTTCGAGCAAAAAAATATTATTAAATAATAATTATAAGTCTTTATGTGGAAAAAATGATTTTTGTTAGTTATTATTAAATATAATAGTAGGTTACAAATAAATAATGATAATAATTAATTACATATAAGACTTTATGTTATACATATAAAAAAATATTAAAAAATATATAAGTTGTATAAAATGTATAAAATATATAAATGAAGGCCTAATAATATTTATAAAAATATAGAAAAGTATGATAATAATTACAATTTTATTCCTGTCATAATTTGTTTTTTTTTTTTTACTCACTTTTGTTAGCACTGTTTAGGTTAAGTTGCTGGTTCACTACTTTTTAAAGTAATTATTTGAAATCAACTTAACAAAATCATAC
>JAIPRM010014514.1:0-10707 GCA_025469315.1 Stegophylla sp. TES_Ste_2020
ATTTTTTGATCAGAATTTTATGAAAATTTAAACATAGATAGAAAATCCTATAAAAAAGATTTTGGCGCAAGAAAATTTTGAAAATGTGAAAAAAAAATTTGGACATTTTTCGAACATTTTTTTTTTTTCTTATATTATTAACATCCTTCGTTTAGATTCGTTTTACCAAAGAAATGATTTATCGTTTCTTTAAAATTTAATACGCCCGTCAAGAGAATACCACCCGTCGTGCGAAGTACTCCCATCGCGCGAAGTATGTCCGGCTTTTGTTAGTTTTTAATTCATTAAATTTTAATGTATAGATATTAAGAGCTGAAAATTTAATACAAACATATACATGTATATTTCTTACGGTACTGAAAAAATCTCGAAAATCGTTAATCAAGTTTTTGTTTTATAACTGTTTAAAATTGATATTTTAATAGAAATCATTAGTTATACATAAAATTACACACCTAAACGCATATAAATAGTAATTGGTTTAACCGATGTTTATGAAACAAACAAAGTGTGTAATCTGAAATTGGAATCGTGCAATACGGATTTGAGTAGTGTGTACAAGTAAATCACAAATTTTGTCAAAATCTTGGTCTTATAATTTTATCGTTATCAACCCTAATAATAAAAATCAATTTTATGTAAAAATGACTTTGAGAAAATCTACCCTTTTTTAATCCTTATTCAGTTCATTATAGCTAACTAGTGTACGAAAGTATTACCTTGGAAGCAAATTTGAATAAAAATAATTAGGAAGAGCCTCAATATTTTGATTAATTAATTTTAAAATCAAAATATATCCTGCATATTTGTTAAGTTTGTAAAATAAAAATTAAGTTATTTGGCACCAAAGAAGATAACAAAAGTAGGTATGTGCAATAAACATATTTCATTTTTTTTAATGTTCTCACAGAAATAGGTAAACCATTACGTGGTTTTAGCATAAAAAAAAATAATAAAATATTTGATATGTCTAAAAAACGTTTTTTCATAGTAATGATATGGTTGAACTGAGAAGATTGGGGGGATGGCTGTCTCTATATCGTCTCAATGTACAAAAAAACAAAATATGTATAGTACAAAATTTTAGAAATAATAGGGGTAATTTCACAGTAAAATTGAGAAAATTATAATCAATTATATAAAAATTGTATTCCAGGTACATTACTTAACCAGTCATCGGTATCGTGGAGAGTGAGTTGCTCACCTCCTTCGTATTTTGAGAACTACTTTTTTATTTACAGCTTTTTCCTCTGATTTATTCTTTACTTTCAATCGACATGTTTCCACATCATATAGTTTTGTAAATATAGTGATTATATAAATATTTCTTGATCAGGTATCGACATGCATTGTCATCAGTATTAATAAAGTGAGCGTTGCGTTTACTCAAAGACAATAAACTTAAACATTTTTTGTAAAGGCTTAAAATATGATAAATTTGGTGTGGGTTTCAATGTTCTGTGCTTATTAGTTATTGCACAATAAATAAGAAAAAAAAACAAAGAGGTGAGTTCACTCATTACTTTTTATGGTACGTCGCATAACAATTGCAACGAAGGGTAACGCACTATTAATTATTAATTTCTGGATTAGTGCCATTTAATCTCAGATTATTAGGTACTTGAATTTAATATTTATTATTGGAATGATTTATTTTGGTCCTATGAATCATTTTAAGGTTATCTAGCATCCCTCTAGTTTCGTTTATTTAATAGGGCTTTAATAAAAATATAAATTTTGATAACTTGAATAATGAATAAAAAAAAAAAACAGCATATTATTTTGATTTTGGATATTGTATATTTTTATGTATGGTAAAATGGTGACACATTTTTTTTTCGGAACCGTAATTAAGAACCGGAACCTAACCGAAACCGTTTATTTTTTATCAGAATCGGAACTGGAACTGGAACCTATAAAACCATCAAGGTGTTTGTCCCTATGTGAAATATAAGACTGTAACTGCAGGAGTGTATTTAAGGTAGGGGAACAATGGGCCCGTACCCCTCTCATTTTCTATATGTATACTTTTTATAATATTATATATTTTATATTAAATTGTGAGTAATATGGATTTATCGTTTTTTATTTTTGTTCCATGAGATTATATTTATATAATCAATCAAACAAGTTTATATATCGGCTTTATATGGTAGGTACTTTAAAAAGATATATATTTTCGAAATTCTCAATAGTTTTTCCGAAATTCAAGAAAAATATTACCCAAAATCAGACAAAATGCATTAAAAACATTTGAAAAAAAAAAAAAGAAAATGTAAATAGGTGCATAAAGTATATAATCATTTAATTAAAATATTCTTAGGAGAAAAACAGAAATAATCAATTGATGATATTAAAATATGTTAAGGACAAAACATAAAAAAAAAATTAACAATTTATTTCACATGCAATAATTATTTTTAATTTTTCGATATTCGATGGTAATTCCAGTACACTATGGATTTTTTTTTTTTTGATGATATTTCATTATATAACGGTGCTGTTTTATCTATTAAAGACTTAATTTTCTTCCAGATTATAGTAAAGTTTCCAAATGACTTGGTCGCTCTTTCATTCAACATATGTAGTTTTACAAATTTATTAAAGGAAAATCTTCGACTATATATCATAAAAGGCACTGTTGTCTTAAATAGGTTACGCTTATATAACATCGATAACCGGTTGTACTTTGGCATTGGTGCATTACCACGGATGTTCGCCGACATTTTTCTCCTTTTGGCTACCCGTGATTTAATTTTATTTCTTGCTTCTTTCTGACACACAACATCGTTCCGTAACGATTGGCCTTTGTCGGGTGATTGAATGAACCGTTGTTGTTGAGCCTCATCTTTCGTATGTCTGATCACGTGATCTAATTCTTGCAGATTCGGATCATTCTGTCTTCTCGTGATTAATGATGTTATAGTTCCATATTTGGGAAATTCATTGATGCTTTTCAGGATATCTTCTTTGGATTTAATTTTTTTAGATGTTCCTATATATTTACAATAAATATTAAAAATTTTCACGCTGGACTGATATGCATAATTCAATTGTGTAGGCCATTTAACAAATGTGACAGGTATTCTTAACGATATTATATTAATATTATTACAAAAATCATAAGTCTATAAAATTGAATTATACATATCAGTTCATGGGTTGATGGTTGATATTTTAAAAGTTCATAAAATAAATACAAATATTACAAGAAAATATTAATGATTTATTTGCATATTATTACTTATTTGAACATTATTTATTATCTATTAAAATGTTTAAAAAACCATTGATTTTTACAATTTGAAAAAAAAAATTTGTATTTCTGAATTTTGGATTTTTTTTAACCATGGTAAAATGTAGGCTATTATTTACAACTAAAAAAAACCGGACTTCGATATCTGTATTATATTATATTTCTAATTTTAACTACTAACTTTCCAATTAATTTACATTCTGTATATCTCATTCCTATAGTCTAAAAAACTTTCAGAAAATTTATCGGGTCCAGAAACATTTTATTTCTTACGCAAGTCACGTTCTAAAATCTACTCACCCTCCACGTGACTACACACCAATTTCTAAAACGTTGAATTTTTACTAACCTGGATACTAGGAGAAGAATGCTGAACATAAATATTATAGCTAACCTAGTTCATTGTAAGATTGGTGCTGTCCGCTTATTAAATTAAATAAGGTCTTATCTATCAAGGCTTAGACCCAGAAATAAATACATTTTTGAAATCAACACTCAAAAAACCAATTATTTATGTAATAACCAGATACAAAAAAAAAAAAAAAAAATGCGACTTATTAACTTGGATCTCAGTCTACTAGACTTCTAGTATTATTAGTAATTATTTAAGTAAAAGCGAAAATCTATGTAGACTAATTTAGCTTTTTATATTGTTATATATACTTTTTATTATCTATTCGTACTGTATTACTTACAAATGAATATTTTTCTTAAAATATCTTTGTAAAATTGCAGTCAAGAATGGAAATTATAAATAAAAATAAAAAATATAGAAAAAACTTCGTACTTTGTACATAGTATTTTCTTCACCCTTCGAGCTGAATACTTTTGTGAATATATTGAATTTTAATGAACCGATAAATCATTCCTTCAATAAGACGATTCTCAGCAAAGTTCAGTTTATTTAAGATAATTTTACTAAAAAATTATAAAGTTTATTATGATAAAAATTTTTTTTATTTTTTACTTAACTAATTTTATATTTTACTATTAACTGAGAAAAGAAAAAAATTATTGATAGTGTTCTCATATGATAGTTTGTATTTAAATTTTCATAAAATTTGGATTAAAAAAAAAAAAATAGTTTCCCTGTCTTTTTTTTTCTTCGAATTTTGGGTAATTTTCAAATTTTGATACTATTGTGAATTTCGAAAAATTACCTCTTAAAAATACCAAATAGGGGCAAATATAGATTAAAAAAGTAACTGGTCGAAACTTAAATACGAGAATTTACATAAAGGTTTACAGAAAAAAAAAATTTAATAATAAACGTGATTATAAAAAATATATACAATAATAAAGGTCAGTATTATATTCTACATGTATAGCATTACATTGTTATTCAACAACAGAATAATCAATAACAATATAAAAGATTTTAAGTAAAAAAACTGAAATTAATTTTATGAAAGCATATTTGAACGGTTCTTTTTTATCCATTTTTGGTAGTTTTTCCTAACGCTCAGAGAAAGTATTGTGATTTTTAAAAATTGCCTCTTTAAAGTACCATTTGTGATAATGTTACTGAATAAATTAGTTAAACAAGTAGGTACCTAATTCTATACGATAATTGTTTCCAGGAGGAGAAAAATAAGAAGTTAAGTAAAACAAAGATTATAAAGTATAGTCAAGAAAGACGAACACACTTCGCACCATGGGTATTCTTCACTCATCAGGTCAAATATTGTTGGTGGGTGTGTAGAATTTTAAAGATACAATAAATCATTCAATAATATGATTTCGAACGAAGGAATTAAAAAATATAAAGAGCAATAATAGTCGTCATTTTCAACACACTCACCAAGAGTATCTAACCCGAAGAGCGGAGAATACCCGTGATATGAAATATATCCCGCTTTCTTGTCTACATTTTATCTTTGCTTTATTTTACTTAAATTTACTTTACTTTATTTTTTACCCAATAATTAAAAAGAAAAATTTCAATTTTTTTTCACATTCTCAAAATTTACTTGCGCCAAAATATTTCTCATATTACTATGTTTAAATTTTCATTAAGTATGGATCAGAAAATGATAGTTTACGCGTCTTTTTTGTCAAATTATGGGTAGTTCCTTCTCCAAAAAAAAAAAAAAAAATCTAAAGCAAATTCAATTTCATAAAGTTGCTAATCCGAGACTATAGGAAAAGTATTTCTATACGAATACGTGTTTGCAGCTAAAAAAAATAAACATCATAAATAATCAGAATCTAAAATATATAAACCTCAATTTAAAATGACTAGTTTCTTCGTTCCGCTCAGAATCTTAAAGTTCACATTTTACAATGATGTTTATTTTTTTTTTCTCTTTCTGTGAACCCTTTTTCGTATAGAAATACTAGTCCAAAAGTTTCGATCAGTATCTCAATAGAACCGGAATTGTACCCAGATGGCACATTTAAGAGATCACTTTCCAAATTTCTCAATTCTTTTTCCAAAAACGAGGAAGAAGTATCAAAAAATTGACAAAAAACGGCAAATACGCAATTACCAAAATTTCCGTGAAACTGAAAATTACTTTTTGACATAACTTCTAAAATAATGTAGCTAGAGACTTGAAATTTTCACCAAACACTAAAAATAGCTACGAGAACATTTTATACATTTTTCAAAAAGATTTGATCAATTTTGAGTTAAGTACAGCATTTTGAAAATTTCGCAAATTTCTTATTTTTTGTTAGTTTTTATGTAATACAATTTTTGATTATTGCCAAAATTTCCGTGAAACTGAAAATTACTTTTTGACATAACTTCTAAAATAATGGAGCTAGAGACTTGAAATTTTCACCAAACACTAAAAATAGCTACGAGAAAATTTTATACATATTTCAAAAAGATTTGATCAATTTTAAGTTAAGTACAGCATTTTGAAAATTTCGCAAATTTCTTATTTTCTGTTAGTTTTTATGTAATAAAATTTTTGATTATTGATATTAAGACTTGAAAATTTAATATGATCTCACTGACATTATATGTCTACTTGATCTGAAAAAATCTCAAAAATCGTTAATCAACTTTTTTTTTATAACCGTTTAAACTAAATTCGTTAGTTTTACCTAACCTTACGTAATTATAACGTACATATAAGAAAATTGGCCATACCGATTGTTTTGAAATTTGGTGTCTAGATAGAGAATTTCATTGCGAATATTTTAGTGCAATAAAATTTCTCACGGACGAATATTTAAACATTTTACAAGGGTTTGATTGAAAAAAAATTGGAGATAATACAGAGAGATATTACAAAATATCTATATACTGTAAGCATTTAGTTACTGAAGGTTGATAATGTTTTATTGCATCTTATGTACTTTTCGACGCTGAATATGATGGTATGAATAAAAACCCACGTGCAATAATAGTTTTCTAACTATTTTATTCTTTTTTGAAAATTCAATATTTTCAGTTATTATACTAAATACCTACTATTTCACCAATAAGGTCAAGTTATATATTGTGGCGTAATGAAAAGTCAACCGACCTAGTATGCGACAGTACCGGGGTTCGATTCCAGCCCAGCACTCCGAATTTTTTGCATTTTTTTTTTTTTGTCATAATATTAACTTCCTTCGTTCAGAATCGTTTTATTGAAGAAATGATTTATCGTTTCATTAAAATTCAATACACCCGTCAAGAGAATTCCAACCGACGTGCGAAGAATACCACGACGAGCGAAGTACACACTTTTTAATATTACAATTGAGGAGTCTAATTTCAAAACCAGCAATTAGCAATTTTTGAAATTTTCAGTAACAACAAAAAACGAAAATAACGTAAAATATTTAGACTATAATTTTATAATGAATATAAAATCAAAGCGTTGAATTGTACACAAATTGTATTTGTGAATATATTCTATAAAATCATTATTACTGGAGTTAAATAGATTTATAACTTTAAAATGGCTAGTTAGTAGTTTTAATGTCAATTTAAGCATATTCATCAATTTAAGGCTGTTTTTGAAACCAACAATTTATTTTTATTTTTTTACATGTGGTTGGATTTGAAATTGACTTTATGAGATAGATGATTTTGAAACAAACACTGAAAAATTTAAGAAGTATAAAACATTTTTAATTTTATGTATATAATCATCTGATGGGAAAAAATAATAACCAAGTATAACTTAATTATAGTAAATACTTAATTTCACGAAAATTGAAAAAATGTGATACTACTATTATCAGAGCAGATAAAAACATGTGTTGGGTTATGACTTGATTTGAAATAAACATCGTCAGATGACTGATAAAAATTATCATAAAAACCACAATTTTCTGTCCTCATTTAATATGAGAATTTTTTGATGTTTAATATTTTTACCAGCCATGTAATAAAGTGTAACCATTTGGAAAATTAGCTCTTTTAACTGATTTTGAAACTAAATGCTTCAATTTAAACCTACGCTCAGTTTCAAAAAATTAATGTAACAAACATTGTTTAATATATCACTGTAATGATTTTTAGATTTTTACAGGGCAGGATCGGCAATCTTCAAACAAAAAAAAAAAAAATGGTCATATTAATTTTTTTTTCTTCATAAACTATTTCATTTATTTAATCAAAACCATAATATTTTATTTAAAATAAATATGTATAAATATTTTTTTTTTTTGGGGGGGGGGCTATAATTTTATTTTGGCGGAGATTTATACCCCCTAAATCCCTCTAGTTTCTTATATTATATTTATACAATTAAAAAAATTAATGTATTTAGGTATATCTATTACGAGTAGTTTCTACTTATTGTGTATTACCTGTAAAGTATTATATTATTTTATATCTTTCCACTATGAACCAATTTCAGAGTAAAAAGGGGAATAATATCTTTGAAATTCGTTATTTATGTAAATACTAATTTAATTTATAACTATAACAATTTATGTATTCACGTATAAGTTATACTTTCCACTCATAAATAATTAATCAATACTTTGTATAATTATCAATAATTGTATTCATTATTAACTTTAATGAAGTACTTCATATATATAAATTTTTAATTTTAGTTGCAAGTTTTCATCTAAAATAATTGATAAAATCACAAACTGTATACTATAAACATATGTATAATATGTATTTATATCTATATATATTTTAAACCAAATTAAAGAAAAGGATATTATTGAATTTTGCTGTGTTTTTGAAAAACCTAATTTGTATTTTTCTCATAACTTAAAAGTATTTTGTATTTTGTATTTCTTTCAAATACACGAAATGAAGTATTTTGGCCATCCCTGAATACACTCCATTACAATGTTTTCATCGATTATTTTTAATTATTGAAATTGCTAAGTTTTTAACCAATGCTGTTAATTTGATTTTTTAATTTTAATTATTATATTTTATTTTAATGTGCGCATTTGTGCAGTTGATATTATATCAAGCGTAATCCCCTAGTCAGTAGTCACACTACTGCTTCACTGAGACGATTCAATTATATTATGCGTGTGCCATGTTAAAATAAAAAGTTTGAACGAATTTTACCTTCAGGAATAGACACGACTTGATCATTAACTCCGTTCAACGGTGAGGGGACGTGATCCCACGATGATTCTGTTTCCTGATGAATCGGTTCGACAGACTTTTGACGTTCCAGCAATGTATGACACACACGAAGTACAAAATTCACGTCTATCAGTTCCTAAAAATAAAATTAACAATAATAATACCATAAACCAATGAAATAACGTAAAGCCAGTCACGTAGAGACTGGATATTGTGTTCGGGGTGACATTTTCAAAATCAACTACCAGTCTGTCAATGTAACTTTTAGATACGTCATGTACAAGACCAAGGGCGTAGCCATGGGGGGGCAGCTAGGGGCAAATTCCCCCTGATCAAAAGCGTATGTTTTTAATATGTTGAATATCGAATATTCTAATGAATATTTTTAATTTTATGCTTACGTACCCCCCCCCTTGTAAAAATCCTAGCTACGCTCTTGTACAAGACCTGGGGTCAATTCTCACCTGCTTTTTTTTTTTCTTAATTGTTCAACTTTCGATACATTGACACTGATTTTGCTTGACGACTAAATACGTGTGACGTGAATGTAAACAGTATTGTTTATTATTATTTTTTTTTTTTGATAAAAATCGGATCACTCTAACAAGAAGTTGACTCGTGAAATAACATAGTATATTGATAATATAATAGAACACATTTAATCCACCTAAAAATAATAAATTTTTTAGAACCTAAACCAAAGCAACATTTTAAAAATAATGTCACGAATCAAAATTAACGGAAATCGTTTGTTTTTGGTTCTTTGGAAGTATGTTCTTTCAATTCTCATTATTATTATTGCAGTAAAACTAATATAAACTATGGTTATACGATACGCCATCACTGCACTTCACAAATAAAAATTGTTCCTCAATTTAATATAAAAACACAATTTGGGATTAAAAGTTTTAAGAAAAAAATGGATTTTCATAAGAAAATATATATATTAATAAACTTATTTATATATTATAACCCAATATTTCATCATCAGCTTAGATACTTCAAATTACCATACCATCAAAGCTAATTATTGAAAAATGATTGAAAATCAGTTTACAGCCTTCTTTTCCGAATTAAAAAATATATAAGAATAAAAACAAAATTGAAATTGGAGTGTATATAACTGATTTAAGACAATATGTTAGATTATCACAGAGTTTTAGATAATTGAAATACAAAAATGTTAACACAATGTGTAAAAGTGCCTTCAATTATAAAAATATTCTGAAAACAGGTTTGCTCACACACAAACGTTATTAAAAAAAATATAACACATAATTGACATAATAATAAGACGTAACACTTAATAACAATATTTTGGGAAGGGATGTAACCCCTTAATTCCCTCCCTCCTCTAGGTGTGCCACTGTCTGTACTTAAAAATAATTCTAAGAGAAAACTATCTTCTAAGTAGTATAATAAATCGTCTTGTGTAGTACTGTGTTAACTTAAAAATTGAAATATTTTAGATTCTGAGTGGAGCGAAGAAGCTAGTGTTTTTTCAATTATGTTTATTTTTCTTTTTCTTTTTCTTTTTCTTACGTGTATACGTTTTATTATGGAAATACTTGCCCAAAAGTTTCAAATTTTTTTTAATAAATTGGAAATTTCATCTAATAGTAATTAGTTTTTTGGAAGATATTTTTTCAAATTTTTCAATGCTTTTTATATTAACAAAGAAAACCTGTCAAAAAGTTGAGAAATATATTGAAAAAAAAAATAAATTTTATAAATGAGATTTTCATAAAATAAAAAGTTTTGAAACTGTGAAAAAAAATATTGTACATTTTTTTTCTCACCAGATTTTTCTTCCTATTCTGAGTTTATAGTGGGATATAAAACTGTATGAGTACAAAATATTTTTAGATTCTGAACGAAGTGAAGAAGCTTATGTTTTTACAATGATGTTTATTTTTTTTTTTTTTTTTTTTTTTTTTTTACGCTC
>JAIPRM010014515.1:0-10707 GCA_025469315.1 Stegophylla sp. TES_Ste_2020
CGGGCGTATTAAATTTTAAAGAAACGATAAATCATTTCTTCAGTAAAACGATTCTGAACGAAGGAAGTTAATAATACGTATAAGAAAAAAAAAAAATTTTCGAAAAATGTCCAAAATTCTTTTTCACATTTTCAAAATTTTCTTACACCAAAATCTTTTATATAGGATTTTCTATCTATGTTTAAATTTTCATAAAATTCGGATCAAAAAATGATGGTTTCCGAGTCGTTTTTATCAAATTTTGGGTGGTTTTTTCCAAAAAAAAAATTCAAAAATTGAGAAATTCAAAAAATGACCTCTCTAAAGCACAATCTAGAAGCAAATTCAGTTTCAAAAAGTAATTGATCGAAACTTTTGGACAAGTATTTCTATACGAAAAGTTGTACACAGAAAAAAAAAAAATAAACATCATTGTAAAAACACTAGCTTCTTCACTTCGCTCAGAATCTTAAAGGTCCTAGTATACATTTTATTATTTTAATTTATTTTTTCTATTTGCCGTCTGCCGTGTCCGGATATGTAAAGATAATATTCAAACTTTATAGCAATCACAGAGAGATTTATAGGTAGTATTATTAAAGAAAACACCAAAAAACATGGATGATAATATTTTTAATTAGCTAAATTTAAATTATTATTGACTTGTATTAATGTACAGATATTATAGATTAAAATTGAAGGGTTACTGTTCAAGTATGCATTAAAACGAATAAAAAGACTGAAAAATGCTTAAATATGCCCTAAAAATGAAAAAAAATATCGAAATATGCAAAATAAAAGTTTTTGTTTTGAGGTCTCTGTCACATGAAACAAATTTTGTAGTTGCAAATAAGCATTTCCTAAGATCATCCAAAAAAATATGCATTTTGCATTGAAATCCAGGCCCTACTAATAACATTCATAGTCAATTATTATTATCAATCGAAATCCGTTTGTTAATCCGTTTACAGAACAAACTATTTGTTGTTTCTCGTATATTAGTTGATTAACCTTGACTATTATTGAATTTATCATACACGTTAGTCGCTTTAATTTTATCAAACGATTGGTTTGAAACCAGTGGTTCTTAACCTTTTTCCAATGACGGAACACTTAACATTTTATAAGATTTTCGCGGAACACGGTGATTTTTTAGTTATACACGTCTTATAATCGACCAATGGTCAGATAAGAATAAAAAAAAATTGAAAGGCTAACACGTTTATTTGTTTGATAAGTATTTTATCTTAAGCAATTTATCAGAAATCTGAAAGACTTTGAATGGATTTTAGAGGTAAGACCCTAAGCCCCCTTATTTTCGCATATGGATCTCATACTAAGAAATCGATAAAAATCAAAATTTTAAGTCTATGATAGTAAAAATTTCAATGAATTTTAGATGGTGAGCGAAGTAATAGTGTTTTTACAATGATGTTTATTTTTGTTCCTTTTTTTATTTTTTTATTTTTTTTATGTGTACACATTTTCATATAGAAATGATTCTCCAAAAGTATTCGACTAGTCACTTTTTGAAATCGGATTTACCTCTTGATAGTATTTTCAAGAGGTAATTTTTCGAAATTCTCAATCATTTTCTCAAAATTAGGGAAAAACTACCCGAAAATTTGACAATAAAATACTCGAAAACTATTTATTTTTTATTTTTTGTCCAAATTTTATGGAAATTTAATTATAGACAGACAATAATATCAGAAATATTTTGGTGCAAGAAAATTTTGAAAATACGAGGAAAAAAATTTGGGTATGTTTTCCCATTCAGTTTTAAATTTTGGCGGAACACTTATCCCAAGTTCACGGAACACACCGATTAAGAACCACTGGGTTAAACTGACTATAACTAAATTTATGAAAAAAACTCACTTGGCGACGACGTTTATTATTCGTTTCGCATATCTACCAATTTTTCTAATATCCATACCCCCCTCACCCCCAAATATGAGTTCTATTTTTTATTTTTTTTTTTTATTCCCAATATTATAATAGATAAAAATGTTACGACATTTATATTTTCTTAGAAATACAAATCCAAAACGGTCACTGTTTGAAAAAGTGGCGAGATTTCAAATTTCAATTAAAACCGACAATTATTATTGTATCAACATTTATTTCACAAATATTATTAACATCGGTCAATACACCTACTATAGTTATCTAAATAATTAACAATTTGACTCGAATAAAATACAAGCCAAATCAAAATATATGATAAGTGACTATAAGAAAAAAAAAACAGATTTTGATTTTCACTCCATTTTTCGAATCCTTTGTCCTAAAACTATAGTAAATATTATATTTTTATGTGCAATTAATAGTTGATAATTATTTTTTTAAAACATAAAGACATTTTTTGAATTTTTTAGGTCATTTTCGCATTTCTTTTAATAGCATTTTTAGCGATTTTTAAGGGCATTAAAATCTCAGCCCTAATTATAACATTTCGAAGAGGTGAACAGGACGTCAACACTGGATAGTGAAACGTCCTCTTCGGTTATTATTGTTTATATAATATACATTTATTTGCATTTGTGCGATCGCTGTCACAATTACTGTTCAGTCGAAATTTGATTTTTCCGTAAATAATCGTTGCATATTCGAGGAAATCCGTTTGGAACGTTTGAAAAAAAGAAAAGAATCGTTCAAATTATACTTAAATTAAGGCAAAGCGATGATCGTATAATATTATAACTCTGATGCAGGATTATTATTGCATTTTGATGGTGATTTTACAAGGCGGCGCGAATAAAAAATAAGTGCCATAGTGATCGTAAAATTTCATATTTTTTTATTTTTTTTCGTTACTTACGAATTATGATTCAATTGAAAAGGCGACGACGAGAAAGCGGCTTAAACGGATGCATCAATCTAATTATTTCCATACTCACAGCAATCGAATAACATTACTCGCTATCGAATTTCTTCCTCAGTTCTACAATACTGATAATCTCGCTATATTTTCCATAGCCTATAACATACTCTCTAGCCATCATCTTTGTGTGCAATATTCGATTTAGGGTTTTCAATTTAAATAATTGTGTTTATATTATAATAAAAATTTATACATAGGCATCTGAAACCCGAGAAGAGTTTAGAGAAGAGAAGTAAAAACAAGTTACAAGGAAGAGTATTATGTGGACACGATTATGTAAATTAATGAACGTTATAATTGAGTAGCCAAATTATTCCCAAAGTTTACTAGAATAAGAAAATAAATTGACGTTGTAAAATTATTTTAATATTGTCTCATAAATTTCTTAGTTTAAGCTTCTAAACCTCTATCGTTTTATTTATTATTATATTATATATTATATTATTATGCATTATTATTATATTATTAAATCTATTGATTTATTTTATTGCTTTTTATTTTTAAAACTATTTAAATTAATTTATAACATAAAACTTATAGGTATAACGAACGAAATTTACTATTCTTTTAAATTTGAACGTTGCCATTCAATTAAAATAACAACTTCAATTCAAATAATACATTTTAAGTATGATATAATTATTTTGTATTACACAACACTAATGAAAATTAAAAAAAAGAAACTATGTACTTTGCATCTTGGATATTGTTCATCCCTCGAGTAGGATACTCTTGTAGGTGAATTTGGATTCTAAAGAAACGATAAATCATTAGGTACTTCAATAAGACGAATCTGAGCGAAGCTTCAGTTTATTTAAGACAATATTATAATTATTAATTATAAAGTTTGTTAAGATAATAAAAAAACATTAGTTTTATTCTTCAGTTTTATATTTCACTCTATTAATTAAGAAAAGTAAAAAAATAAATAAAAAAATATGAGAAAAAAATGTTAAAAATAAATTTACATAGCTTCATACGAATTCTATCTTTAATTGCATTGAAAAAGATACGAGACAGTAAATTAGGACAGTTAATTTTGGAAGATAATTATTAAATTTATAGAAAATGAATAATGTCTTCGATCCGTGAGAGCTTTCTAAAACGAATAATATTACATAAAAGTAACTCACTATAATTCCGGAGTAATTTTTAAATTCTTAAATTTAAATTGCTTTCCAAAAATCAATAAAATAAATGTAACTCGAATAAAAAAAATATAAATACGGGCAAAATCGGTTTTATTTGGAAAACGAAATATTTTTTTGTACGCTCAAAAAAAGTAATGAAAATTTTTATGCAAAGCAATTTGTTTATTAACCATGTCTCTGTTTACGTCATGTGAAAATTGGTTTTTCAATTCCTTTTCAAAAAACATATCAAACGAAATTATTAGATACGCTTATACCTCTATACTACACATACGTGTACGTTTAATAAACAAAACAATAGTTTTGCTGATACAAGTATTATTTTAAATTTTATTTAATTACATTTGTTTGCAGTAATTTCAAAAAAATAAAAAAACTAACTATACACTTAAACCCCGAATGTTTTAGATATATCGAATTCGAAAGTTCAAATCCAAATCCAATTTTTGTTAACTTCAAAACGATTAAATGGACAAAAAAAATATGTTATCTTGTCATTTAAATTGCTCGTTAAAACAATAATTATAAACGTGTGTACATTACACGTTTTAGCGAGATGGTTAATTTCAAAACTTCGGATTTTAAGTCGAAAAGGATAAAAAAAAAAGTGTGTACTTCGCTCGTCGTGGTGTTCTTCGCACGTCGGCTGGGATTCTCTTGACGGGTGTATTGAATTTTAAAGAAACGATAAATCATTTCTTCAATAAAACGATTCTGAACGAAAAAAGTTAATAATATATAAAATAAACGAGAAAAAAAATGTTAGAAAAATGTCCAAAATTTTTTTTTCACATTTCCATTGTATCTATGTTTAAATTTTCATATAGTTCGGATCAAAAAATGATGGTTTCCTAGTCGTTTTTGTCAAATTTTGGGTAGTTTTTTCCCAGAAAAAAATTGAAGAATTGAGAAATTCAAAAAATGACCTCTTTAATGTACAATCTAGAGACAAATCCGGATTCCAAAAATTTACTGATCGAAACTTTTGGACAAGTATTTCCATACTAAAAGTTGTGCACAGAAAAAAAAATAATAATAAACGTCATTGTAAAAACACTAGCTTCTTCACTTCGTTCAGAATCTAAAAATAAAATAAAGAAAAAAGTGATGAAAAAAAAAAAAAAATGTGGTCAACACTGCTGACGCGCATACTATAACAATATATATATATATAACAGTACACAGACGTAATTCCATCGGGCAGATGAGCGCGATCTTATTTCGACCGCGCGGTATAACCAAGACGAATCGATCGGTCTCGATCGGTTTCCGAACGTAATCTCTTGTGCGTAGGTAGATTATATAAAAGAAAATGTACACACAACATATTGTACAGCGTGTGCCGTTGCATTTCTGCCGGCAGTAAAATCGGGAAAACGGGAAAAACGACTGTGCCCACCCTGTATAATATATTATACGAAATAACAACCGTTGCCTCCGCCGCCGCCGCCGCCGCCACCGCCGTGTTCTCATTCTGTCGAGTAAAAATCCGTGTTGGAGTAGAAAGAGAATCGACGAGGAAAAATACTGTTCGCACGGAATGATCCATATTATTACGGTATAATATTAATATTGAATTTCTTTTGGTATTAGATTCTGAACGAAGTGAAGAAGCTAGTGTTTTTTTTTTTCTGTGTACAACTTTTCGTATGGAAAATACTCGTTCAAAAGTTTCGATCAGCAACTTTTTGAAACCGGATTTGCCTCTAGATGGTATTTTAAAGAGGTCATTTTTTGAATTTCTCAATTCTTCAATTCTTTTTTTTTTTTGGAAAAACTACCCAAAATTTGACAAAAACCACTCGGAAACCATCATTTTTTGATCCGAACTATATATGTAAATTTAAACATAGATAGAAAATAATATGAGAAAGATTTTGGCTCAAGAAAATTTTGGAAATGTAAAAAAAAATTTTTGGTCATTTTTCTAACATTTTTTTTTCTCATTTATTTTTTTTATTATTAACTTCTTTTGTTCAGAATCGTTTTATTGAAGAAATGATTTATCGCTTCTTTAATATTCAATACACCCGTCAAGAGAATACCACCCGTCGTGCGAAGAACACCCGTCGTGCAAAGTATGTCCGGCTTTTATTTTTTTTTTGTGGTCGAATCGTGAAGCTCACGTCTTATTTATGAAAACAAAATTTTACTTATTAATAATATGACATTTTTCATTAATTATATTATATTTAATTAGGTATATTTATTTAGTAATTAATCAATTAGTTTATTTATATCATATTAAATTTTAGTTTCTGACTGAAGCGAATAACTTGTTGATTTTACAATGAAGTATTTTTCTAAATTTTTTTTTTGGAAACACTTTTTCTTCTTCGAAAAGTGCTCGGATCAGTACGGATAGCATAGGTTTCCGATTGATAATTTAGATAGGAAAACATTTATTTAAAATGGTTATTTTCAAAAAACAATGAAAAGCTACCTCAAATTTGAGTAAAAACAGTAAAACAATGTGTCTTTGCATTAAATTAGTTTAATAAGACCGTATAATTGGAAATTTTAGTACAATAAAAATGACATATTCCCTGATTATATTATTTCTTATATGTAACTGGAGCTTCGTTCGGAATCATTTTATTAAAGAAATCCACCAAGCACATACTACTTGAGAAGTGAAGAATTCCCATTGTGCAATATATGATGAGCTTTTCTACAGTTAAATTTTGGCTCTATGAATGAAAAAATTTACAATTTAATAATCAAATTACAAAACAATTGTTTGCACTAATGTGTTTTTTTTCTTATCAATTACTTTCGTGAGTTTCTTACGATTTGGTAGTTTGATGTAAGATCATAAAAATATGATCATCGATTAATCGATTTGAACGATTTTCGATTGTAAAATAAGGTGATCCAAAGAATATATAGTTCCAAAAATTGTCATTAATTTTATCGTACGGTTCCAAAATGTTTGGGTGGTACAAAAAAGAATCACCGTTCCAAAATTTTAAGTATAGAGAATGACAAATTGTTATTTAAACTTTTTTGGATCTCGTCTTCTAATAACTCTTCGGGTTCTCCGTTTCGATAGCCACCTAATCTCTCAGTGTTAATCGCCGTTACGAGATGGGATTTAATTTTGACGTTAATTTGACATTAATTAAAAATGGATTCAAAAGACTTTTATTGGCTCTTGCAAATGTTATCAATTGTACTACTTATCCATGCAACGCGCGAACATATTTATGTATTCGCCACCCCTGTTACAATTTACACAATACACGTGAACGCCACCCCACCGTCATCGTATATTGTTACAATAAATAACTTAAGGTATTATTGGTATTATTATGTGTACACGTTCCCGGGCAACAAGTAAACACGATTCGATTAAACGCTTATTTATTATTGTTGTTGCTGTCGCGTTTATAAGTTTTAACGATTCGGTTTTGGATTTATGTACATAATAATAATATATATTATTAAAAGAAAAATAAACGTTTGGGGCGCTTCGCTTTATCGCGATAATAATTAATCGACACGCGGTATTCCTCGCCCGTTAGACCTAAGTACATAATAACGCGAGGTCTCGTACTATAAAGAATGAGACGGTAGCGCGTATTTCTGAATGACTTTGAGGAGAGAGGGAGACCGGTTGGGGGGGGCATTAATGGAAATTATCAATAGAGGGGCTTTGACCCTCCGACTCTCCTATTAATGTGTAAATAAACTTTAGAGAGAACATTCTTCGACATTAATTTAATTTAGATAAATTGAAAAAAAGAGATGAGAAAATAATTATATATATATAAATTTAGGGCTACGGACATATATTATATATTATAGCTGTAAAAATATGCGAAAATGCTAAAATAATCTCTTATAAAACATAAATTTTACAGTAAAAACTCAAAATATTTAAAAATTGTATCGTATAATATATATTATTAATTCTTCTTCAATTATTTATGAAATTTCTTTTTTTTTTTCTAATCTTTATTCTTTTTAAGCTTACACATTTAAACAAATAAAAAAATATCAAATAATATTTAATCTCAACAGGTATTCAGTAAAAAAATATCCAGTACCAAGAAAACTCAAATTAAATATTCAAAAATATGTGAAATATGCACTTATATCGAAAAAAAGAGCTAAATATGCAAATTAAAGAGAACTGCATACAACTCCTGGTGTTATGAAACGCATTTCTATATTACTTAGCTATGTTTTGAATGATTTTTGAAAAATATGCTAACTCCTATAAGTCCCTAACCCTATACATAATTTTGAAATCCGGTGAATAGTTGAAGTTCTTAGCCCTTCGAATAAGTATAATTTACTATTTTTAATATTTTTACTATTCTCTCATTTAGTTAGGCAATATTTATAATGTTGTTTGAAAGCCATGATAAATTCATTGCATTCGGAAAACATTTCTGCATAGAGCTCAGCGGAAAAATATATTATTAGTTCAATTATTAGAGAACACGATCCCTAAAACTAATTATAATGTGAAATTCTAAGATCTTGAGCGGTGTTGATTTTGTAAATATGGTATACAACCAGTGGTAATTTATCTGTTCATAAATATTATACATTTTATATTTCAACTTTTGTGATACTTTTAAATAGAAGTTAAACGTTAGTACGAATTTTTATCAGAGAAGGAATAATTAAATATTTCAAAAAATGTTATCAATTTTTTTCAAAAAACATTTACAAAGTAGAAGAAATAATATTACTCACAATTATGCCCCCGAATAAGCTACATAGTCCTGTAATTTTTGGACGAGCCGTAAAATTTCCAAGGACTTTAGACGTTTTAATTCAAAATACCAAAAAAAAAAATTGTGTTTGAAAATTATTGATTTGGACAAAGAGCTATTGAAAACAGGTTCTGTTTTTTTTAATCTACTGATCTATAATTATTTTTTGATTAGCACAACATATATCTAATAGAAATAAATTTAAGTGTAATAAAACGATATTTTTAAAACAAATAATAATTTAAGTGAAACGACAAAAATATCACTCATTTAATAGATAATTAAATTTTAATTTTAATAGTGATTTAACACAATTTCTAATCTTTTTTTTTTTTTATGCATATGTGTTTAAAACAAACTTGGGCACATAGGGCGATAATTGATTGACATATTATTATGGTACAGTGATTGACACATTGAATACAAAACGTTTTTTTTAAGAATTAAAATAATATTAATTTCGAATTATCTATGCTGGTCAAGTAGTGCGAGGGTGAAAATATCCGGGAGAAGGAAAATATCCTACAATAAAATTATAGTGCTGGCCAGTACATCTTATTTATTTTGGAATACAGTTGTAAAAAAACATATCGCTACCGCCTACTATACACGTATATTATAATAATATTGCAATATACATCGGGGGCGGGGGGGGGCTATTCACTTTTGTATTCGTCTCGTTTAATTATTACTAATGTAAAACACGCTGTGCATCTCACAACACCGGAAATTAGTCGTCCAAGGATTTACAGAATGACGGAATATACAATGCACGAATATTAAAATGTCAATACGAGCCATTGTACGGGGGGGGGGGAGGGGAGAGGGCTATAAACATAATATTAGTTGTTTTTTACAAATCAGACTAATGACGAATACGAAATGTACATTATAATAATATACTAACGTCCGTTCTCGCGGTACCTGCAGAAGAATAATATTCCCAGTGAGACCGTATATAACTTATATTCTATAGTGACATCCAGAGTCAAGAAACTCACGTTGTTCTTAAACGAAAAATATGTCCATTAAATGTCTACAATTATTTATTTATTTTTTTTCAATTTGAATTTGTTCTTCTCGAGACAATTTTTTATTTATGAAACTTTAAAAACATAAAGTTTGTACTGATAAAATACTGCAGTAACAATTATATAATACCTTAAGCATGCAAGTCTTTATCATTATCAATTTTTTTATTGCACTAACGAATTTAAATTTTTATAATATAATCTATTATTTTAAAATTAGTAACATATTAATTATGTATTACTGTTAAGAAATTGGAGAATATAGTATAATTGTACGCTGAAAAGCAATTAAGATTAGGAACAGACTCTGATCGTGTCGATCAAACAACCGATATTATTATTGTTTTTAATTTTTATTTTTATTAAAGATCTGGAAGAGAAAAAGTTTGGAAAACGCTGTTTTGGTTGTATTATGAAAACTTTTAAAACAAAAAAATTGAACAGTTTCGATGTCAATATTTGTGTTTACTGAATTTTAAAAACTCATATAAATTATAAGCCTATATATTCCTATTTATGAATTTAATTTATATTTAGTTTTGATGAAGACGTGTCTCCTTTTCTTATGCCACCATCTTGTTTTCTGTATTCATAATCTTTCACTTGTTGCATCGCATGATATCGTGTATATACAGATTGTACTCATTGTAACTCATATGTACTTTTTTTTTACTTTTTTTTATTAATACAATTTTATCAAAAACTTAAGAACCATAAGTGAACCCTGTCAATAAATTAGAGTGTGTACTCTCATTGTACCAGGCGCAGAGATCATGAATTCATAATAAAAGACAAAATAAATTAAAATAAAAGCCGGACATACTTCGCACGACGGGTGGTATTCTCTTGACGGGCGTATTAAATTTTAAAGAAACGATAAATCATTTCTTCAGTAAAACGATTCTGAACAAAGGAAATTAATAATATAAGAA
>JAIPRM010014516.1:0-10706 GCA_025469315.1 Stegophylla sp. TES_Ste_2020
GGATAAAGCGAAGAAGCTAGTGTTTTTCAATGATGTTTATTTTTTATTTTTCTTTCTGTATACATATTTTGTATAGAAATACTTGTCTAAAATTATGACCAGAATCTTTTAGAATCAGAATTTATCTTTAGATGGTACTTTTGAAAAGTTATTTTTCGAAATCCTATAATTGTATATATTTCCAAAATTTGGAGAAAACTACATAAAATTTAACAAAAATGCGTTTAAAACTCTCGAAAGCTTAAAATAAAAATTTGTCACCAAAAATTATACTTAAAATCATGTGTGATAATCATAGAAAATAAAAAATATCAACTGTGTTAAACTTAGTATACATACTAATGTATGTATGTATTGAAAACACAGCATTACTGGAAGATTTTGGTTTAATGGAATGAATACTGACAGAAATCTATTGTTTAAATATCTATATATTAAATACTCAGTTAATGGTAACTTAACGGAGACTAATAATTTAATCTGGGTTTATAAGAACTGACTCTCTATAAAATATTTGATTAATCACCGTTTAGTGTCAATTATTGTCTTAACTGGATTTGTAAGCACGGGTCTAATTGATCAAAAGAATCTATTGATTTTTACAAATACATGTGCTATTTGTTGAGTTCCTGTATATCAACGCTTTTGGTTAGTAAAAGTTGTCCAAAAGCCACTCTACAGATCGAAAATTTGATACTTTAGAGGTTTATTTTTCAAAATGTAAATATATAATTTTATCAAACATAGAGAACAAGAAAAATCGTGTACAAAAAAAAAGCAAGAATTATTTCATCAACGTCCACTTTAAATGAATTCAGTTTTAGTTATTAAAATGTGACTCTAAAAATAAAAATGCTAGTAATTTTTGAAATTTTTTCCAAATTATCAGCAATATTATGGACTTATTTTTATTAAAAATTTTTAATAATTTCAGTTATGTCACATGAAGATAAACCAAAACTATCATACGCTCAACTATTGAAGTCTAATCAACAATCTGTAAATACTCGGGACAAGGCAAGTCAATCTGGTTTTGTTCCGAGTCAAAATTACTCTTGGCCATCTTTATCTATACCATCTTCTCCAGTACGAAATGGCTTTAAAATTGTATTATTATTATAATTCTTAATTGTTTTGTTTATGATATTTAGATACGACATAATGATTATTCCAACAAATCTTCTGCTAAAAAGCAGTATGAAAAGAAATACAGTGATAATAGAAACATAAAAAACAACTACTATAATAGTAGTCGTGGAGTGGATAGAAAAAGTAATATAAATGAGAGGCCGAACAGAAGTATTTATTATAATCGTGACAGTGGTTTGTATTTAAAAATTTTTGTGACTCTTAAGAAAATAAAAACATTTTAGCTTCAAATTTTTTTAATTGAATATTTGGTAAACGATTATTATATCTTTTGTATTCATGCTAAGCTCTATAATTTTTTGACCTCTGTTTAAAATCATTTTAACAATTTGTTACTGTACTCAAACATAAAATAATAATATACTATAATCATTTTCCCAGCTTATGGTGTTCTTAACTTACTCAAATTAAATATTGAAAACAACTCTTAATATTTCAAAAATGTCCTGTTTACAGTCTGGTCTGTAGAAATCTTGGTTGTCCCTCGACTATTGGTGAAATATTTATATATATATATATATGCAGTAGCTTGCACTAAATACAAGTATATCTGTGTTTATGAAATACTTGATAAATTCAAAATGCATGTGTTATTAGTTATTACTGTACATAAAAAACTAATAATAGGTATTTCATTGTTAATATAATATATTACATTTTTTTATATTTATTCATACTGTTGAGTAGACCCTGATTTTATTATATTCCTTTATTAGCTTGTGTAATAAGTTTTACTGATTTAGTTATCCATACAGGAATTATTTAAGTTGTATCACAAATATTCTTTCGAAATAGCAATTTAATAAAGAATAGACTTCTGGATTTTTCTACTTTAATGTTGATTAAAAATATGTCAGAAAAAAACAATACTGAAGAAGACATAAAATTTAAAACTTAAAATAATGATGATTATTTACAGGATATAAAAGTGGTTCTAGCAATGAACCAAGAATTAATAGAGGCAGTCTATATGGATTGTACAATGGTATGTACCATAGTGATGAACAACAGTTGTTTATTGGACAAATTCCACCCGAGATTCAAGAAAGCGAATTAAGAGTATGTTATTTATTTTGCCTTTTTTTCTTTTTATAACAATGTTTTAAATATTAAATTATTCTGATGCTTCAATTTTAGAATTTTTTTCAAAAGTTTGGTGATGTATTGAATGTACGAATACTCAAAGGTTGCATTGAAATTGGAGATCCACCTATAATATACAATTATGGTTTTGTCATTTTTAAAAATGTAGAAACAGCACATAGTGTAATAAATAGTCGAGTAAGTATTACAATTATTTAAAAATAAATTTATTTAGAAAGTAAAAATTGAATATAATCTATATAACTAATAATTATTGTGAACATATATTTGCTGTGTGTAAAGAAAAAAGTTTAATATTTGAATTTGTTGTACCTCTAGCCCATTATATTTCCTTATAAGAATGGTATCAAGTTGAATATTGAAAAAAAGAGAAACAAGACTAAAAGTTTAATGGATTCAGATGGTGATGGAATATGTTCTGATGATATGGATACTGACAAGAACTGTAGTGGATTCAATGGGAACCGTAATGATGGATCTAAAAACAATTATAGAAATCATAAAGTATAATTAAATAAAAGAACTTTGACAAATACTCAAGTTGATAATCTAAATCCCTAATAAAGATACTTCCAAATTCAAGAACGACATTTTATTTCCCTTGCATTTATTTCGCTATCATCTTTCTTATTTAAATGTGTATTCATTTTTGTAGTGTTTATGTCCATATAAATCATTTTATGTATCTTCATCATTGTTTTTAATATTCTTTTCAGTTCTCAAATTATAATGTTTTTAATTTAAAAAAGAAAAATATTTTTTTACTCATTAAAATTATTTTTATTCTGTTTGAATATATTGATTAGGTTACTTTCAGTCAATTTAAATTATTTTCAACTATCTTTTTATTTCTATAATTACTATTATTATTATTATTTTTTTTTTTTTTGATATTTTAATCCTTGTAATTTAATTATACTTATTTGTATATAGGTGCTGAGTTACAAATAACAATGTTAAAATACAACGAATTAAAATAACCTTGAATGTAATTTTGATAAAATTAAAATAATAAAAGAGATGAGTATTTTTTACTTATACATTTTTAAATTATTATTATTTTTTTACAGTGTACTCTATTAATTTGAATTCATACAACAGCGTACCAAACAATACTCAATTGAAAGCCAATTTGATAACATTTCATATAAATGTTTCTATAAAATTTAAAGTCATCCTTCATTGCTGGCCCAAATTACCTTGGATTTCATGTGTTAATTTTCAAAATGTTTAAAGTTATTCATATTAAAAAAATTATAATATTCTACTGGATTACCCAACATGTATAATCGTGGGGAGAAGGAATAGAGGGGGAGCTGAAGACCCTTTAATATTAAAAAAAAAAAATTCAAATATATCTGAGCACATAAGTTGGACTGCCAAGTTCTAGCAATGCTAGTGTACATGAACTAATTCACCCATTTTTTTTAACCCTTCTTTTTTCTAACTTCCTCTTTAGATAGGTTAGTGATGCCCAATTTTCTTTGTCAGGCCACTTTAGTAGCAATTATCAACAAGTGGGCTATCAAATATGAAAAAAAGCTGGACACGTAAGAAAAAAAAAAAATAATCATCATTGCAAAAACATATTAAGCTTCTTCACTTCGTTTAGAAACTAAAAAATAAATGTAAAACTTGATTACACATAATTTATGATTATTATTAATATTGTACTCTTGAAATATATCATTAAATAAATTTAAAAATTATAAAAAAAAAAAAATGAATTTGAAATAATTTTGTATTTTAGCTTTTGAGAGAAGCTAATTAGCTTATGATTTAAGGTAATTTTATAATGATGTTTATTTTTTTTTTATTTTTGAACACTTTCTTATAGAAATACTTATCCAAAAATGTTCGATTGGTATTTCTATGGATCCAAAGTCACACCTAGATAGTACAAATATTTGGAAAAATAAAAAAATACTGTAAAATATGGTATTACTGGAATTATAATAAAATTGAAAATTGTTTTTTAAAAAATACAGCAAAAAAAATTTTTAGTTTTATATTGAGCATGTTTAATAATAAGTGTTACACATTTACATTCTATTCGAAATTTGTTTATTATTAGGTATTAATGAGATTTTCGTGAATTAAACAGTATTACTTTTACAATAGGTAATAACAGAATAATCTGTGTCTTTTAAATTATACTCGTCAATTTTTATTGTTTTTGGAAAAAGCTATAAAGTTTTGAGACCCTAGAGATTTGATTTCTTTAAAATTATTGTATGTTAAGTATTTCCATACAATAGTGTTTCCAAAAGAAATGAAAAAAAGAAATAGACACTATTGTAAGAGCACTAACCTCTTCAATTCCCTCAACATTTAACAGTATTTGCTATTAAAATAAAACAATACTTATTGATTATTTTTTTGTAAAAAAAGCTGGATGTAATTTGCACTATGAGTATTCTTTACTCTCAGGGTTGGACTTGGTAGATGGGTAAAATTTCAAAGAAACGTTTAATCAATTCATTAATAAAATAATTCATAGTTAAAAGCTGCAGTATATGCAAGACAATTGTTCATTTTTTTAAATTTTTCTACCCAAAAACTAAGAACCAGAAAAAAATTTTTGATGGAAATTGAATTTTTAGAAAAAAAATTTTAAAAACAGAAACTAAATGTTCACATAGGTATTTATCAATAAAACAATTTGACTATGCCAATAACTACATCAGTGCCAATAACTGCACACTTTACCCTAGGTACCTATTAAGAAATTTCTTCCGTCAAAATATTCTTCATATTTTTTTCTACCTAAATATAAATTATTATAAAGTTTGGCTTGTTTTTCCCAAATTTTAGAAACACTATGGAGAATTTTGAAAAATAGTCTCTGTGGAATATCTTCTAGATACGAATTATGGTTTAAAAAGTGGATAGTCAAAACGTTTTCTATAGGTACTTAAAAGTGTTAACAGATTAAAAACACCAGCTCCTTCGCTCCACTCAGAATTGGAAAAAGATCATATGTTGTTTATCAAGTGGGGATTTGGAATGAATGTAGCAGTTTTGGTGGGTTCAAAATGAAAATATTTGTCTTTTCTGCACCACCAGAAATTGAGGCTAATTTACGCCACTGGTTCTGATAATAAAATTGATATCTAGATGTACATTTAATTGCTAGCTAAATAATTAGGTAGGTAACTAGATTAATATGGAAAGTGACTAATGTATTCTATCTAGATACATATGTATAATGTATTTAAAACTTTTTTATCTATATTTCTACCTTATAATAGTCAATTGTTCATATTAATACATGACATATTATGTTATTGGATTATTGTGTAAATTAAGTTCTAAATGTTGACAATTTTTTATAAAACAATATTTTTAGAACGAGATCAAAATCATTTTGTAGTCAATAATAAAAAAGTAAAGTAAATTTAAATAAAGACAAGAAAGCTGGACTTACTTCGCACCTCGGGTCAGATACCCTTGGTGTGTTAGAAAAATAATGATTTTTTTTTTTCATATTTTCAATATTTTCTTGGGCCAAAATGTTTTTTATATATTGTTTCTCTATGTTTAATTTTGGTTAAGTTTGGATCAAAAAATGATGGTTTCCGAGGCTTTTTTGTCAAATTTTGTGTAGTTTTTACAAAAAAAAAAAAAAAATAAAGCAGAATTGGGATATAAATGAACTTTTTAAGGTACCAACTATAGGAAAATAATACTACGAAAACGTTATCCATAATACGTTTTATAATTACTATTTACTTGTTACTTGTTATGTATATGTTACCGGATAAGATGACAATCAGTCAATGTTGACAATGACTAGTAAATATCAACTACCTATGCCTGATTTAGTAAGGAAATAACATCAATAATTACTTTTTATCAGGAATTGTCATCAATATTTTTTTTACCAATTCAATTTGATAAAAAAGGCAATGATCATAATATTAAATTAAAAATTGTTTGTTAATGTAATATTTTTGTTTTATATTCAATCATCCTTATTGTTGCACGGTAAACGGTTTTAGATTCTGAAGGAAGTGAAGAAGCTAGTGTTTTTACAATGATTGTTGACGACAATATGTTGTGAATAATATTATTTTAAAAATTATGCGCGAGTTGCGAATATGATGACGGCGACCACATCCTTATCTGCTTTCCCAGTCCTCGTCCGTGTCGATTGTGAATTTTAATTACCTATAATATGTTGTTAACTATTCTTATTGAAATTATTCTTGTTATCGTTACCATTAATTTATTTATTATCTTTACCGTATGTTCGTATTTTTCGTTAATTATTATTTATTATTATTATTATTACGGCCAACGCCCTTTCTTGAATTATTATATTGTACCTTTGTCGTTTCTCGTTAGCCATTGTGGCAACACATATACGAGTATTGTTCTTCGTTCGCCATTGCGGCAACATATATTGTTTTTTCGTCATTACGTGAGTGCCATTGTGGCGACATTTTAAGTTATGTTTTCGTTTCTCATAAGCCCTTGCGGCATAGTTTAAGTTTATTTTTCGTTTAAACAAATATTAGCCTGTATCTTATTGAATTATAATTTTGAACTTGAAACCATCATTATACATTAATAATGCTGCACCAGTTATAAACAGTTATCTACCAGTCAATAATCTACAACTAATACCAAAGATTTGTGAGTTATTTTAAATTATTATTTGTGTAACCTTCGTGTCCTGTGCCTTCGTCGTCGTCGTGTCCACGTGTCGCGGTGCTGTCCTGTGTTGTTTTTGTATGCGTAAGTCCGCCAGCACCCGGCGTGGTATTTGAGAGGCCGCCCCAGGTCGTCAAGATCAATCATTACCATCGTTACCAGCAACAACTGCAGTAGGTTTTAAGTTTAGTCTGTAAGTTGTGTCTGAGTGTTTAATTTTAAGGTTTGTCCGATTCTGTGTGAGTTCTGTGGTCATTGCACCAGACCGATCCGACCACAGAGATTTCCCCCCTTTAACTAAATTCTCGTTCCTCATTTCCTTTTTGTATAAACTGTTTTCCCATTCGTTGTTGTCGTCGTCGTCATTGCTGCCGTTATACCGCCTGATGCAATAAAATTGTTGTTGTTGTCACCGCCGCCGCCATTCGTGCCGCCACGGGTATTCGAATGTTGGGAGGTATCGTGGTAAATTAAGGGGCAAAAAAGTATTTGGTTATCTACCCACCTAAAGTTCAGGCAACAATAAAATAAATATTGTTGTTGGTCGTTCTCGGACATAACCGAGTGGTCCTTCGTCGTACAATGATGTTTATTTTATTTTATTTTATTATTTTCTTTAAACACTTTTTTGTGTAGATATACTTGTCCAAAAGTTTCGATCAGTAACTTTTTGAAACCGTAATTATTCTAGTTAGTACTTTAGAGAGGTCATTTTTTGAAATTTCTCAATTCTTCAATTTTTTTTTCTTTTTTTTTTTTCTAAAAACCCACCATTTTTTGATCCGAACTTAATGAAAATTTAAACATAGATAGACAATAATATGAGAAATATTTAGGTGCAAAAAAACTTTGAAAATGTGAAAAAAAAATTTTTGGACATTTTTCTAACACTTTTTTTTCTCATTTAATTTTTTTCCTTTATGTATTAGATAAAAAAAAAGTTAAGAAAAGTAAAGTAAAGCAAAGTAAAGTGAAGTATAGACAAGAAATCCGGACATACTTCGCACCACGGATATTCTTCACTCTTTGGGTCATATATATTATGTGGGTGTGTTTTCAAAATGACTACTTAAATTACTGTTATATTGTTCTTTATATTATTAACTTCTCTCGTTCAGAATCGTCTTATTGAAGAAGTGATTTATCGTTTCTTTAAAATTCTATACACTTATAAAGAGTATCTGACACAAAGAACGAAGAATATCCGTAGTGCGAAGTACGTTTGGCTTTTCTTTTTATTATTATTTAAATACATAACATGATATAAAGTAAATGCAATTGCCGATTATCAAGATGAAATGTTCCTACGTTGCATAGCAAGCCGAGGAAATTTTTGATTTGCTGAACAAAGCGGTGTCATCCCAACACCTGGTGCACTAATCTATGCCATAAAAACGATAAGATTAAACCGGGTTGACCATACTGTGATTTATGCTCCATAATATAGATTAGGATACGAATTTACAACATTTCCTAATTTGTGTGTGTGTGTGTGTATGTGTTGGCGCGCACGCGTGTGTGATAAAAGATATTGTAATAAAAAATAAAGTGTGAACACTTTATGATCTAACACTTTTTTTCTCATTGATTAATTTTTCTTTTTCTTTATGTATTAGATAAAAGAAAAGTATTGTAAAGTAAAGTATAGAAAAGTAAGCCGCGCATACTTCGTACCACGGATATTCTTCGCTCTTCGGGCCAGATACTCTTGATGGGTATGTAGAATTTATAAAAAAAGAATGATTCATTTCTTCAATGTGACGATTCTGAGTGAAGGAAGTTAATAGTATAAAGAACAATAATAGTCATAATTTTCAACATAATCACCAAGAGTATCTTGGAGAGATATATTATACGTACCTATATAACTTTATACTTTTGTCATAATTACTAATTTTCACATAAAAACGAGTTACACCTATATCAATTTTATGAATATTACATGGTTCTATGGTTTATTTAATAAACTTAAAGAAACTGAATGTAAGAAAGTACGATTATTGTCAAAAATGTGGACGTCAAAGGATACAAGCGTTCTATTATAAGAATGATGAAAAAATATTTTAGGCTAAGAATAATTTACAAATCGCCCCCTCCTTGGTGGAGCTTCAGCTACGCTACTGTAGTGCAGTGTATCCATATTAATACATAATGGCGAACACTACAGTTAAGGACAACAAAATGAACTTCAATAAAATTATTGGTTCTCCGGGTACATTTAAAACAAGTATGGACATTACCATTTTTGAATCAAAACTGAACAATTTCTTCCTGGCAAACGCAATTGTTAATGATGGGCAAAAAAGAGTCATATTGCTTTCTTCAGTCAGTGAAGATATCTACAAAGTTTTATTCAGTTTATATATGCCAAATAAACCCGATAATGTTGCATACGATACTTTAATGGCAAGTTTAAATAAATATTTCTAGCCAGTCAAATCATATTTCGCAGCCAGGTATACATTTTACCAAGCGAAAAGAAGACAAGATGAATCTGTGTCAAATCACGTGTCAAAAATCTTGCTTCCAAGTGCGGATTTTCTTCAGAACTATCGACTGTTATTAGAGATATTTTCGTTGTCGGGATGGGTTCGGGAGCGATACAAGATCGTCTTCTAGAAGAAGACGCGTCGAAAGTTGAAGTGACATATTCATCTTTAACGGAAATTGCAACAACCTGGGAGGCAGCTCAAAACGACAAGGGAGCCTGGAGAAAAGAAGAAAATGCAGATCTGAAATACCAAAAAAAAAAAAATGACGTTCAATTAAGGCAAACGGGGTTCTAGCACGTCCAAGGAAGTCAAACCGGAGTGCGGTGTATGCGTTCGTTCCAATCATCTTCAAAAGTAGTGCAGATACAAAGATTACGACTGCAACAATTGCGGATCAAAAGGGCATTTATCCACTACTAAAATTTTAGAGTGTTCATACAATTTTATCATACAATTAGTGCTCTGATATTTCCTCTATTTTCATCGTATTTATCTGGTTGTTTTTTACGTTTTTTATTTCAAATAATTAATAAGAAGTGCGGCTATTTATAGATGTTATTTTTAAGTTCGTCCGCTGGAAATTGACACTACCTGAGAAAATTTGTTATTTTACATAAACTATATATATTTACGTCGTATTAGGTGAGTTTTTCACGTCTAATTTACTGATCGTTGCCCGCTGAGGTCGTTAAGATAACAACTTATCGATAAAATACAATTAAAATCAGTGTGTTTGTTTGCGTTTATTGTTAATTTTATTTATAAATATTTATTTTTCTCTAAAATGCAAAATGAAGAAGTTTCCAATACAACTACCAATAAGCTCGATTCAATATTAAAAACAATTAATGATTTGAAAATTACTCAAAATAAGTTAATTAATTCCATAAACTCAATCCGCGAAGATAAAAGAAAACAAGACAATCTGTCTTAGAGGCTAAACCCTCTAATATTGCCTCTGAAGAAACATATTCTGAAATTATTGATCGATAAGCTAGAAGTAGAAATTTAATCTGTTTTAATGTATCTGAAAATCTTTCACACTCTGCTGCCGATGAAATGCAGTCTATTGTTGAAATTTTTCAGCAAATTGGTACTCATGAAATAATTCCGACTAATATATTACGACTAGGAAAGGTCTCAAATCAGTGTCGTCCAATTAGAATTACATTACAAATCCAGCATGATGTTTTTTCTGTGTTAAAAAACAAAATTAAGTTACGTCACTGTGACAAATTTAAACATATAAAATTTTCTACTGATCGTACATTATTTCATCGTAAATATTTCAATTCAATATTGGAT
>JAIPRM010014517.1:0-10706 GCA_025469315.1 Stegophylla sp. TES_Ste_2020
GAGAAATTCAAAAAATGACCTCTCTAAAGTACAATCTAGAGGCGAATCCGGTTTCAAAAAGTTATTGATCGAAACTTTTGGACAAGTATTTCTATACGAAAAAGTGTTAACAGAAAAAAAAAAAGAATAAAAGAAAAAAAAAAATAATAAACATCATTTTAAAAACACTAGTTTCTTCACTTTGTTCAGAATCTAAAAAACGTAGAAAATTTTAGGTATTAAATAATGTCTTAAGTGTCGAATGCAACTATATAAAAGTCACCGAATGGAATATTTTCTTTAGTGAAGACAAATATGTGTTTATCATTATTGATAATAGTCATCACTCTGTCAGTCGATAATATTATTTTTAAATATTTTATAATTTTCTTTCTCATTTTTAGCATTTTATAGAATGCTGGATTCAAAACTAAACTATAAAAAAGTTAACATATTATACGTTTATCAATCATTTATATTGTGTTTTGACTTACATTGTAAGTATAAAAAAAAAAAGGAAAAAAGATACTTATTTAAGTTACTTACACTCATTTAGATTAACTTAAATAGTTTGTAAAAAATGTATTTTCCTCAGACATAATATTTTGAATACTATTCAAGAAAAATTACTTGTAGAAAAGTGTTCGACACAGATTTCAAATACTATTTGATAACTCAGTATAGTGTTAATAAAATTATAAACAAACATCGAATTTCGAATTTCCGTCGTCATAACGACCGTATACGTTAAAACTGGTTAGTGGCTACATGCAATATTGTGGTGTAGTGACCGCGACGTTTGCCTGTCCTCTCCCGTCGTGTAGACGTGTCAATTTCTAAACGATTTCTACTGCACATAAATTACTCGTTTATAACAATATAATATGAAACTTCGGCCAAGAACATAACCGCCGAAAAAATTTGGACGGTGCAATTTTTTATTTATTTATTTTTCCCCCCTCCCGCCCCAGATGAGTACACAAAACACAATAATAAAAATAATATATTATAGATACGCCTCGGCCGCCGAGTGGGTTACGATAGCTGATACGAGGTGAAGAGATCAAAGTTCACGAATAAGTTACTTTCCAACGGCCGTGTGCCAATGTGTTCGCACTGTACACTCCTCACACACTCACATATTATTATAATACAAATAAATATTTAATAAATATAAATATACGAAAAGTATATACGACTACGCGTGTAGTTATTTCGTTTCGCACACTCACACCATCTCTCACCCGTTAATAGTAGTGACTTTCGCTCCGAGGCCTTACGGGTATTTAGACGATAATAATACGACGCCCACGCACTGTATCACGGCGTGGCAGACAAGCACGCCGCAAACGATTTACTATTAATATTATTATACAATTTTATTAATATTATTATTATAGGTAAGTGTTACATTGATATATTATTATTATTATTATATATCGGCAGCTATACAACGTGTATTGTTTGCGAGAAAACGGCAATCGACTTGCGAATTCGAGGGTCAAACGCGTATCGCATTATTAATAAATTCCAATAAACTCATTCGGGTAAGGTCGAATTATTAAACTTGGATTCAAAAAAGGGAATGGTCAAACTGCACTCGGTTCGAGAATGGGATCTTAACGGAAACTAAACCAAAGTTAATAAAATACAAAAAAATATCTAATGTTTGGCTTTAATTTTTTTATTTTAGTAAAATTATTATATAGTCTAAATCTAAATGAAACCAGTACCTATTGATAGCGATGAGCGTCGCTTTTCTGTCACTGTGTAAACGAAAACCACTTTTTCATAATATTGCGTTAATGATTAAAGTTAAAATCATTAGTCTTTTGCCTGTAAGTGGGAAGGAAAATGAATGGAAAAAAGGGAAATTAGTGGTATGATTTTTATTTTTTAAACGCCACTTTTTTTTCACTTAAGTTCAGTTCGGCCATTTTAATTTATGCGAGAAGCGCGATTCGAGATTGTTTAAACAATGCTGGTAATCACTTATCCGTCGATTGATTTTACGCGCGTAAAATGTATTTAAGTTTGTATGTAAATTAGTTATGACGGAATATTATAAATAAATCGAGTAAAATATCTCGAGCGAAGCGAACGCTTTTGGATTTTATACATTCTGTTCGTTTCACTGCGACCACCAAGATTATCCCACCTGAGGAGCGAAGAATGCCCATAGTGCCAAGTGCGTGCGGTACTAAATTCAGTAGAGATTTCGGTTTCCAACCAACACATTTTCCGCTAGGTTTTTCATCCAAATCTCGGCCTACCCTTCCGCTGACGCCTAAGCCATGTCTTCAGAGGAAATACCGCGCGCACAGCTGTGACCGGACCGGTGCTAATCGCCCACGCATTATTATTATTATTATTATTATCATTTTTATTATTAAATTATCTCTATGGAATAATAATAATATATCTGCCATAGAAATATTCATAATCGAATGACGTCGTGCACTGTGCCGTGTAAAAACGTCGAGCGAGACAGCTGACGAAAGCAATAAATATGTATTTAAAACTGCAGATACTATACGTACACGAGCAAACACGTGCCGCCTCGTCGACGTGTTTTTTTTTTCGGATAAATTTACGCGTGGCACATTCAAAGGTATAATGATAATAATATTATGTGAGCATTGATTATAATATATAATTAGAAAATCACGAGGACGTGATGCACTGGTCGCGCCCCGCTTCTTGTACGTCACTGGATTTTATTGGATTCAAGCGTGGAAAAGAATCTGACTTGACTTTGGTTTACAGCCGTCGACTTGTAGCGTATTCGATTGTAATGTGCACACTGTTCGAACGTTTTTGGAAATGTAAAAATTATTGTTTAAACAAGCCAATTGAATGGCTTAGTACAACGAGATAACTCCACATTTTGAAATTTTTCAGAATGAATAGAAATATATCTTTTTTCAATTCAAAATTAAAAAAATAAAAACGGTTTAACATATTTTAGTGAGTCCGGAAATCATAAACTAAGCATAATATTATTTTAATTTCATTACATATTTTAATAATTATTATCAAAATTAAATTAACAAAGTTTTCTTGTTTCTTGCCCCAAAATATTATTCCCTTATAATTAAACTAATATTTATCGGATTTAACTGGTTGTTACAGTTACACCAAACTGTAGGTAATTGTTTACAACAAAATAACTTTTTAATCAGTTTTTTTTACCTTGTTGTTGTACCAAGTCCTTCAACAGTTCCTACATTGACCGAGCATTATACGAGAGTATTCAGTAAAATGTACCCAACCCGGATTCAAGTGGACAAAATGTATTAAACACATTACACACTTATATCCAATAGAATTTATATTATATTTTATATGTACTGATAAACTCTACAATCGGGACCAATTCACGATATTTAAGGACGTGCTTTCCATGCTAATGAGGTACTTACCCCCAGTACAAATTTCTCGAAAAAAAGCAGCGAAATATGTATCTAATTTAGTTGATCAATGGTACAATAGGTATAGGTACTTGAAACACATAATAAAAAATTCAAATATACACACACACACACACTCAAAATATCTGGTAGACTTTGTCACTCAGTGTGTTATTATAATGGTTTTAGTGAAATCAAAAAATAACATTATATAATGTATGTATTATTATATTTTATTAATCTTCTTTTACCTCACTTCCTCTATTAACTATTTGGGATTAGCCAAACTACATTTATTATTATTAATTAATAAAAGTAAAATTATTAAAATAACTTTAATATAATTATGAAGTGTTTTGTTTAATTTTTAATTTACTTTGCCCAATTGGATTTGAGCACTAAATACAATATCAGGACAAGGTAAACATTTAGATTGTGAGTAAAACGAAGAAGCTATAATGTTTTTACAATGATGTTAATTTTTTTTTGACTACGCTTTTTCGAATAGAAATACTTGGCTAAAAGTTTCGACCAGCAACTTGAAGAATTATAACTTGACTCTAAATACTGCAATTTAAGATAAAAGACGCTTTAGAGGGAGAATTTTTCGAAATACTTAATAGTTTTCCTAAAATTTAGGAATATCTACACAATATTTGACAAAAAACGTCTTTTCTTAAAATTTAAAATAAATAAATATGTTTATATAAATAGACAGTAAATTGAAATTTTTGAAACATGTTTTTTCACCGTATAGTAATAATAAACTTCATATTTTCTAAATAAAATTGTCTCATATAAACTGCAGTTCTACTCAGAACCATTTTATTGAAGAAATGATTTATCATTTTTTTTTTTAAATTTTATACTTCCACCAAGTCCCAACCGAGGACTGAAGAGTGCCCACAGTGCAAAGTATGTACGATTTTTTTATCTTAAAATAAACCAAAAACCGTTTAGTTTTCGATAATTTACATAAACGTATAATTGATTTAATACTAGTAAAGCAAAAAATAAAAATAAAATGCATTAATTAGTTCAAGATAGTCGCCATTTGTTCGGATTCAAGTTCGAGAGTTGCTACAAAAAAAAAAGATCCGAGGACCACAGCAGTTATGAAACGTCCTAACCTAATAGCTTTCGATTTCATTGATTTTAAAAACCATTTTAAATTTCGTTTTTTTTTTTTTTTTTTTTTGTTCTAATAATTTGTGTCTGGATCGCATTAAGAATTTAATATAATCGTGTTTTTAGACACTGTAACAACACTATAAAATTACAAATCACTAATGACAATATTATCTTGTGCATTTTTGTCGTTATTGGCCACGTCATTGTAACTGAAATGACGCGTGTTATTTATAATCGACTTCTCCGAGTCCGGCGACGACGCGACGCCTGCGCACACGAAAAAATATTGTTTTAAAATGACGGCTATTATTAATAATATTATTCACATCGTGATGGTTTTTTTTTTTTTTTCGTGTTCGTCGATTTAATTTTTGTTTCTTTCGCAAGCGATACCGGTGAAAAAATAAAGTCAGTAGGTGCGCGAGTACAACAGCTGCGGAGTAAAATCGTATTTCGTCTGATAAATTATTGTTCTTCTCGGGGAAATGGATAAAAAAAAAAAACGTAGCCAATATGGCACTGAACATTATTATTTTTTTATTATTACATAATAAAATATTAATGCGCAAAACGGACTCGACCTCAGCGATGCTTTGATAATACGCGATTGATAATACGACGATGACTCTGTGTGAAATTAATCTTTTTTTTTCCAGAAAGGCGGCACGTGTTTGTCGAGGATTTTTTTTTCGCACATTCAGCGTCGCGTCTGTTGTACCGACAGCGCGTGCATACTTTAACACGTGTAATTTGTTTTTTTGTAAAACCATTTGCGCGTCAAAAATGCGTTTTTTCGCATTTGTAAAATTTTGCTCATAGGGTGTTCCACGTGGATCACGTCCCGAGATAACGAATACAATCACATTCTGTTTTCTTTTTATCTTCTCAAAAAGACATTTTTTGCAGTCCTCTATGACGAGGACTGCAAATTTGTTTGTATTTTAATATCGAATCAAACGTTTTGCAGATAACTAAATAATCCTTTATCACAGAAAAGTAGAAGACTGCAATACTTCTTATCCATCAATGTTCAGATCCTTCAGCACTCGACGACTTTTCAGTCCCACGTCCTCCGAAATTTGTGGTCGGTGAAATTTTAAAGAAAAGATAAATCATTACTTCAATAAAATAATTCCGAACAGAGCTTTGTAACGGTGTATACCAACGCTAAAATAAATATAAATTAAAAAATAAACATATATTGACTATTGTGTTACTATAGTTACCACATTCAACAAATGATGTAAAACGTGAAAGAACATAAATTATGAAAATAAATTAATTAGTTGCGATCGAATTTTTTATTACAACCAAACAAGTAATCAAAACGAAATAAAATAACGGTAAAAATACATTTTATGTTATGTCAACCATTTGAAAAAATTTCAAAAAAACGACACATCTCTAAAGTACCATCTAGAGTCAAATTCCGATTCAAATAGTTACCGATCGAAACTTTCGGACAAGCTTTTCAATGCAAATAATAGTGTTCGTGGAAGGGGATGAGAATAAACATAATCGTATCGAATAGTCGCCAACCTTGATTTCCGGCGAAAATTCAAAAACGATTGAAAGGGGGGCGATGATTAAAAAAAAAATCCCCTCAGAGTTTTTTCGATTTATCATATAATGTCTAACGTGTCTCGCGCTACCCCTAAAAAATCATTCCGCATATCACGTCATTGATTGAGCGGTCGCCTGTCACCGCGCGACCACAAAAGTATATTATAATAGGAAACACGCATAATGAAAAATGGAATAAAAAAAAAGAAAAATGATATTAATAACAATAATGATAATAATAATAAAGTCATTTTTATTATCGTACATTTTTTTCATTCTTTCATAAAGTGCGACGACGGGTGCGTTGGCTGCGGCGACCGGCGGCACGGCTATTCAGCTTGTCCCGAACACGCGCGAGTATAATTGCACGACTCGTTCTTACACGGCGGCAGCTACCGCGCTTACGCAACCTCGTTTATGAGTGTAATGACATCGGCCGATAATGTATTCAAAATGAATTTTCTGTTCTTTTATCGTACACCTATGTTATAATATTACACATTATATTGCGTTAAGACCGTCATCGTCGTCGGCAGTAGTCGAGTAATAACGCGTAAAGATTTATGCGCGTGTCGAATATACATAATATACGCGCGTGCATTATAATGACACGAAATTGTTGCGTGTGTTCTATACCCGTCTAGAGACTTAAATTTCATTCGTCGCGTAAATATTTTTCAAGTGGTGTTCGGTCGTGATTTTCGTCGCTCGAGTTTACTCTTTTCGGAATACCGCGTGTAGACTGACGATTATTATCCCATGTAAATGTTGTAAATAATATATATATATATATTTTTTTTTTTTTATTCAAACTTTATATAAATTCAAATATTCATAGATCATAATATGAAGAATATTTTGGTAATTTTTTTTTTAAATTTATGACACTTCTTTTCTTATCGATAAAGGAATTATTTCCTGTTCTCGGATTTCAGTTGAGCTCCTGAAAATGAAGTTTCGCTTATTACTCAGAATCGTTTTATTGAAGAAATAATTTATCATTTTCTTTTAAATTTAACACGCCTACCACCAAGTCCTACCCGATAACCTAAGAATACCCATGGTGCAAAGTTTGCCCTATTTTTCATCACCCTAATCAATTCTAAAAATAATGATATTTTTCATGTTTTCAGTGTTAGAAATAATTACATAATGTTTTCTTCTGCTAATAATGTATAATCAAATTGAATCTTAAATGGCAATAATTTTAAATCAATTATTGTACTTTTTTTTTGTAATAAACTATCTTTTATACGTTTATGTAAATTAACAAATTTATTTCAAATGTAACAGTTGCATAACAAGAAAAAGAAAAAAAATACTCTATTGAAAATTACAACAGTTTTTAGTACCTTAGTACCTAGGTATTTAAATAAAAAGGAAAATGCGTATTTCAATTTAAACGCGTGTGTTCAATTTTCTTTTTGTTTTTGTGATTTATAATTTCCAAAATTACGATCTATACGTACACATGTTCAAAGTAAAAAATGGAAACAAATTTTGCAATGCTATTTTTCTCACTTAAACGCATTAGTTTCGCACAGACATGAATCGATTGGTCTGTCGATTGTTAACTATAGTTTTAACCTGCACTGTATAATATGTGTTATAACAGCAAAATCATTTATATATTTATATTTATCAGGTATACAGAAATATACTTTTATTCCGTTACTTGTTTTAAGATCGAAGTGAATTATAAAATACAAAAAAAAATAAGTCCGTGAGCTTTCTTTTCAAATACCATAACCATAGTATTAGAAATAAAACTCTTATGAAACTCGATTTAACAAAGCGTTTATGCAATGATTTTAATGACGATTTGGAATTAACGAATTACCACTAATTTTACACGACGTTTTCTTCCACTCATGTCTGCTGGTAATTAGTATGCAGAACACCGACCCGTGTAATACTAATATTATATCATATTACTTACTTTCAAATACATAATTTAAGCCAGCAATATGCATTTTATTTTTATTTATAATTAACTGCTTCTATTTACATTTTTATTGTATAAGTTTTATTATATCTCATCACTTTAATTCTATCAACAACATTAATACTGTTGTTTTATTATTATTTTGTATGTAATTGGAATCTTGTTTCCGTATTCCTTTAATATACTATTATTTTTATTATTATTTCACGATTAGTACGCGTACAACGCGGTATGCTGGTAAACATAACATTATTATTATTGTAAACATAATATTATTATTATTATTAATAACATGTTTCATAGTGCTGTGCGCTTATATATTGTTAAAAATACGAATTTCGAAAAACTATCTCTCTAAAGTATCATGTAGAGCTGAATTCTGATTTAAAAAGTAACAAGTCGAAACTTTTGAACAAGTATTTCTACGCAGAAAAAGTGTACACAGGACAGGGTAAAATATAAACATTATTGTAAAATTGCATGTTTTTTTTGTTTCGCTCAGAATCTAAAAAAAAAATTCTCAGCTTACTTTTTGAATAAAAAATTTAACGATCTGGAATGTTGTCTTTTTTCCTCTCATTTTCAGATTAATAATAAAAATATACTTACGCTAAGGTGTAACTAGGGGGGACTCATCTCCCTACTCCATTCATAATATCTTCTAGATATTTAAAAATGGCGTAAGGTTAATGCCATTAGGAACGGGGCTAAACCAAACAAATATATATTTTATATATATATTTTTAGCCCCACCTCCCAATTTTTTATCTTAATTGCCCTAAAGGACTTAAAGCGTATGTACTCGTTTAAACACTCGTCATAATACTTGTCTGGCTTTCAGTTACAAAATGACTATATTACATTATCTTTATTTATCGTTTATTTTATTTTTTTTTTTTCCACTCGGGTCATCCATAAAAATAATTACATTAAATACTCCGCCGCCACCGCCGCCGAGGGTAAATAAATGCACGTCGTTCCGCGTGTTTTGTGCGTGTCCGTCGGACCTATGAAAACGGTCTCCACGACGTGTCAAACGCATCAGACGTATTATATTATTTATTGTTATTTTATTAAAAATATGACCTGCACCTCAATGCGCGGAAAAGACGACTCGGAGGGGAAGAAAACGATGAAAAAAACAATGTCCCCGTTATTAAAAATAATATTAATAATAATATTATCATCACCTGTAACAATTGTGTTATTGTATTATTGTAACAGTATTTTTATAATTTTTTTCTATTTTTTTTTTTGCTTTTGATTCGAAAATTAATATCGACAATAACTCGACGACTACCGTTATAGCCATTCGCGTGATTGCAGGTCGATTTTCGGCCCATTGCACATTGGCGTATACATTTTACAGACGTCTGTTTTAATCCTTGCAGTATACATGCAGTATACTGTAAGAATAACGCGTTGAAAAAAAAAAAAACCAGGAGACGTATCGCATTCAGAGTGATTTACATTATGTAAGTTTACCCTCATTTTTGGCCATAAAAATTGATAAATTTGGATTTTTTCGGAATGTTTCAAAAACGATTAAAACTATATTTTCCGTGATTTTTTTCTACTTTTAGAATTCAAACTTAAAAATTTTATTCGTGGTATTTTTCTGAAAATTTTAATGTATTGAAATCTAAATTCTAATTAGCAGTTTTTGATTTATTGTAAGTAATTTAAAAATTGATATTAACACTGAACACTGAGTATTAAATGTATACGGTTTTGTTAAGTTAGAGATATTGATATATGACCATACCTAACCTTACTTATATACCTAAGATATTTTTATCCTTAATATTTCAACTAGGATAAATCAAAATTAGATTTAAAAAACGTTTGAAGCCTTGAGGCGACACAAAGAAATATGTTGAAAAATAATTATTATGGTAGGTAACTTAAAAAGTTTCAAAAATAAAATAAAAAAATGCAAAATTTATGCATTTTTACGGTCGAAAGAAAGGAGTGAGTATTCTCAATAGATCACCCTTTGCGATCTGCATGAGACACGAGGGTAAGAAATGATGGGGGTGTCCAGACTTCTACGCCAAAACCACTCGAAATTGAGTAAAAAGTAAAACGTTTACTCATAAATCCCTTCGATTTTTAACGCGATATCGATATGCTACATAATAATTATGTAGTTATTTCGTTACACCCAACACCTAAAATTATAAAGTTTTTCAAATTAATATTATTATTATTATTATTGATAGTATGTTAGACCAAATAAGTAATTAATTATTAAATTATTTTTATTGGTAATAGTAATCGAATTGAACTTTTTACCTGAATTAAAATGGTCGGATTACACTCGGTTCAAAAACAGGTAGTGGCTGAACTTAAAAAGGTAAAAAAGGTGATATTTAAAAAAGTTTTTATTCTTATAATTTCCTTTTCATTTTTTGTCACTCATCTCCTTCCTAGCTTCCAATTACAGGCTTAAGACTAACAACTTTAATCATTTACGTGCGTAAAAATGCCGGACATACTTCGCACGATGGGTGTACTTCGCACGACGGGTGATATTCTCTTGACGGGCGTGTTAAATTTTAAAGAAACGATAAATCATTTCTTCAGTAAAACGATTCTGAACAAAGGAAATTAATAATATAAGAAAAAAAAATTTTCGAAAAATGTCCAAAAATTTTTTTCACATTTTCAAAATTTTC
>JAIPRM010014518.1:0-10706 GCA_025469315.1 Stegophylla sp. TES_Ste_2020
TACTATTTAACAATTAAGTGTTTATCATTATTAACATAGGAATTGTAAAATAAGTAGAGAACATAAGTCACTGAGAGAGATCATATTCTTAAACATAAATAAATATATTTGATACAACTACATGGTAAAATAAAAAATACAACAAAAACACAATTATTCCTGTAGCATTTCACATTTACAATAAAAGAATCAATTAAAATTGAAAAAATTGAAATCCTCAATTAAAAAAAAAAAAAAAAAAAAAATTATTCAGATAAATATTCACAGATAAATCAATTATTTATCTTAGATAGTTCATATATTATTTATCTGCATAAAATAAAAGATAAATACATTTTCATCCGGACAATTTATCTAGATAAATCCCAACAATGGTGGCGGGGCGTTTATAAGGAGTAATAAACAAGTAATTTTCTAATTGATAAAAAGCTCTGTCGAAAGTCATTTATTATTCGTCTGTACACGCTAATAGAGTACAACAACAATAATAATATTATGCGTTTATAGACTCCGAAAATCGATCACGGGTTAAATGTGCGGTAGTGCGTGGGGGGAGGATACATGTGTATGAATATAAAATATACTTTTTCACTACATCGTCCACGCTCGAAAGTAATAATAAACGTTCGACTTTTTTAATGTCCCGTCGCAGAATTTCTATAAAACACTCGTGGACGCGCGCCAGCGTTTTATTAAAATTCTTCGGATAATTCGAATAATCGGCCTGCCAGCTGTCCACCCAATGAGTTATCTCGCGTACAAACATCGTATAATATATTATAATATGTACATAATAACAATTTATCAGGTTCGGGTACACTGTCCCTTCGACCCGTCCGCCTCCTTACTACACGTTCGCAAACCGTAGTACACAAATCGCGCCATAACACACTGCGGCGGCGGCGACAACGACGACGACGCCGAGTGTAAGTGTACATAATAATATGTATTCGAAATTGCACTGTTACAGCGATTTCATCATTTGAATATTCAGAAAAAAAAAAAAAAAAAAAGCCAGACATACTTCGCACGACGGGTGGTATTTTCTTGACGGGTGTATTGAATTTTAAAGAAACGATAAATCATTTCTCCAACAAAACGATTCTGAACGAAGGAAGTTAATGATGTGGGGGAAAAAAAAAATGCAAAAATTCGGAGTGCCGGACTGTAATCGACGAACCCGGTACTGTCGCGTGCAAGGCCGGTTCCATTTCCACTAGGTGACAATACGTTATTTGCCCTTGTAGGTGAAATAGTAGATATGTAGTATAATAACCGAAAATATTGAATAAAATAGTTAGAAAAACTATTGTTGCACGTGGATTTTAATTCACACAATCGTATTCAGCGTCGAAAAATACATAAGATGCAATAAAACATTATCAAACTTCAGTAGTTAAACGCTTATAATATATAGATATTTCGCAATATCTGTCTGTAATTTCTTCGATATTTCTTCAGTTAAACCATTGTAAAATGTTTAATTATTCGTCCGTAAGAAATTTTATTGCACCGAAATATTCGCGATGAAATTCTCTATCTGGACACCAAATTTCAAAACAATCGGTTAAGCCAATTTTCTTATATGTACGTTAAAGTGCGTAATTGTAGGAATAATTAACGAATTACGTCGAAATTCTAACTTCTAACGGGTATAGAAAAAAAAGTTGACTAACGATTTTCGAGATTTTTCAGGTCAATTAGACATATATATCAGTCAGATCATATTAAATTTTCAAGTCTTAATATCAAAAATCAAAAATTTTATTTCATAAAAACTAATAAAAAATGAGAAATTTCTGAAATTTTCAAAATGCCGTATTTCACTCAAAATTGATCAAATATTTTTGAAATTTTTATGACATGTTTTCTTTGCTATTTTTAGTGGTCGGTGAAAATTTCAAGTCCCTAGCTGCAATATTTTAGAAGTTATGTAAAAAAGTAATTTTCAATTTTACGGAAATTTTGGTAATTGCTTATTTTGCCGTTTTTTGTCAATTTTTCGACAGTTTTTCCCCATTTTTGGAAAAAGTATTAAGAAATTGGAAAAATGACCTCATTAAAGTACCATATGGGTGTGATTCCGGTTCTATAGAAATACTGTTTGAAACTTTCGGATAAGTATTTCTATACGAAAAAGTGTTCACAGAAAGACAAAAAAAATATCATTGTGAAATCATAAGCTCCTTCACTTGGTTCAGAATCTAAAAAAATAAAATATACGGTAGGAAAATTTCTCTAATTAATGAGAAACCTAAAATTATATGGATATTTGTTATTTTTAACTACCCCTAAGAGGTAGTTTTAGAAGCGGACTTTTGAAAATCAAATGGGAATTTATATAATATATAAATGAATGAAGGTATTTAAAAAAAAAAAAAATCGTTTGTTGAAAAACATCAATTGATATGTGAAACTCTAGGTTTTAGAGCGATCTAAAGTTTTTAGAAATATTTCGTCTAGTGAACGTTTTATGCAGGCACCGGGTGGTCAAATACGATTTTTAAAAACTTTAAAATCGCTCTAAAACCTAGAGTTTTGCATCAAATGATATTTTTAACAAAATACCTTCATATTATGTCGTCAAAAAAAGTATAGGTTCCCATTTGATTTTCTAAAGTTCACCCCTAAAACTACCCCATAGGGGTAATTAAAAAATATGTAATTTCCATATCGTTTTAGGTTTCGTTAAATAAAGAAACTTTTGTATTCTATTTTGAATATTTGATAAAATTGCTGTAACATAAAAATCTTGAATCACCCTGTATATATATATACACACACACACACACACACACACACAATATAAATGGTATAACTAGGAGTTCGGGGGGCGAATAGTTTGCCCCCAAAATGGACAATACGTCTGTGCGTGGTGCATACATAATAATATATTACTATACAACGTTTATTGCACTGTCACGCAGCGATGGGGTGATAAAAAAAACTCGGTGGGTAAAGTGAAAAAAAAAATAAATAAAAAATTAGCCATTGTTTTTTTTTGTTTTTTATCCGTTTACTATCTCGCTTTTGCTTTGTTTCACCGCGGTCTTTGGAACGACACCAATTCCGTGTTGATGATTATAATAATAATAATAATAATAATAACGTTTTTAAAATCATTATTGTCTCGATCGGACGACGACGACGGTGCAATGTATGGCAATAGGTTAACTCGTTACAGGGAAAATTTCTGTTTGTTTTTTTTTTGTGTTTTTCAAATTACATCAAACTGTCTTACTATAGGGAATTTGAGAATCTGCTGACATAGCCGTCCCAAGGGGAGGGCAAATGGGGCAAGTGCCCTAGGGCGTCTAAAGTATTATGAATTCAGGGGGGCGTCAAAAAATGATCGAATGAATAAAAGAAAAATTCCTATCAAATTGCTAAAACCTAATAAATAGTTAATTATCAGAAACATATTTTAATTAATAAGTATTAGACATATTTAAGCAATGAAGTTGATCATACGCAAAAATGTCAAGTTAATTTTGCAAATTTTATTTTTCTGAAAGAGGGGGGGGGCGTTGAATATTGTTGCCCTAGGGCGTTATTGGTGGTCAGGACTGCACTGTCTGCTGACATAAATTATTATTGATCCATTTAATGTGGAGTTTTTGATCCGTTGAAATTTTAGATTCTGAACGAAGTGAAGAAGCTAGTGTAATAATTACAATGATGTTTTTTTTCATGTGTACAGCTTTTCGTATGGAAATACTTGTTCAAAAGTTTCGATCAGCAACTTTTTGAAACCGGATTTGCCTCTAGATGGTACTTTGGAGAGGTAATTTTTTGAATTTCTCAATTCTTCAATTTTTTTTTTTTTTTATTGGAAAAAACTGCCCAAAATTTGACAAAAACGACTAGGAAACCATCGTTTTTTGCTCCGAACTATATGAAAATTTAAACATAGCTTTTACTTAATATATTTATATTGCGTTGCTGGTCAGTTGAATACGTGTTGTGTTGTTAACTGTTGTTGAACGCGGTTCATAAGTGTTCCTATATGACCCGTGAAAAATAAACTTAGGAAACTCTATTCATAATATATTGGTCAAAATACAAGACCGGTTTGTGCAGTAGGAATTAGCCAGCAGCCGAGCTGCTGCTTGAGCGGACAAGATTATTTATAAATATCGACAGCACCCCCCAGTAAGTTCGAAAGAACAAAAGCGCGGGAGGTGTGTTACAATATTAACAGTGCACACTTGCGCACAGCTGTACGCCACTTGGAAAAACGTTTTTCGAAGACTCGGCGCGTAATTATTCATCGCCACCGAGATACACATTATTATTATTATTAATATTATATCGTTTCGTATATTATGCAAATCATTCGCACAGTCGACAATTATTAATTAAGAACTCGATCCGTCGCGTGAAACGTGCACATATTCGGGCTTTTATTAATTTAACGGTACACAACTACGAGTACTCCGTTGCGAGTTGTTGTGTGTGCACAACGTATTTTAGATCCTTTACCATGTGTATCATGTTATGCAGCAATTGAAATCCAACAACAGTAATATTATTGTCAGTCTCTTGAACGGATACGAGTGTGCGCGCGCGAGTGGGGGGGGGTGGAGGGTTAAATATCGTCGGGGATTCGCGCACAAAACATGCAGTAGGAATAAACCCTATACTATATAGTACACTCGAGTGTGCGCAGTAGTAGCGTGAGGATAGTGCCACAAAAGTCACGAGTAGTAGTAAATGTTGACAGTGGGTCAATGACGTAACAGCATAAGTCGGATAATAATAATTGATGTATGTAATCCAATCGTTAGCGTTTACCGTTGTGACATATTCGTTATGAAAGCATCAAATACGTCTGCAAAAAGTTTTCTTTACTCAAATAGTCATCATATAGAATGTCGAAATCTTTCGGCGGGCCAAAATTTTATACATTTATTTATATGGATAATAGTTATATGTATTACTTTCTAATTAACCGCACAACTATTATTTATTTGATTATTCTGTAAACACTTTTTCGTATAGATATACTTGTCAAAAAGTTTCGATCAGTAACTTTTTGAAACCGAATTTGCCTCTAGTTGTTGGTACTTCAAAGAGGTTATTTTTTGAATTTCTCAATTTTTAAATTTTTGTTTTTTTTTTTTGAAAAAAGCTATTCAAAATTTGACAAAAAACACTCGAAAACCACCATAATTTTTTTGATCCCAACTTTATGAAAATTTAAACATAGATACACAATAATACATGAAAGATTTAAGGCCAAGAATATTTTGAAAACGTGAAAAAAAAAAATTTGGACATTTTTCTAACATTTTTTCCCTCTTTATTTATTAGATAAAAAAAAAGTGAATTATAGACAAGAAAGTCGGACATACTTCGCGCCGCGGATATTTTTCGCTCTTCGGGTCAGATACTCTTGGTGCGTGTGTTGACGACCATTATCGTTCTTTATTTTATTAAATTATTTCGTTCAGAATCGTCTTATTGAAGAAATAATTTATCGTTTCTTTAAAATTATACATACCTTTCAAGAGTATTTGACCCATGGTGCGAAGTATGTCCGGCTTTCTTGTCTGTACTCTATTTTTATAATCTTTGGTCTACCCCCCCGGATGATATATAATAATACGAAATTAGACGTTCTGGAAAAATGTCGTGGACAGCAATGTACGAGTCGTAGAATTTACGACTTAGCTTTATGGTAAAAAAGTTTAACGTGAAAAATTTACCAGTAGAGTGGGTATATAAATATGTAAAAAAAAAAAATATGTTTGATTTCTCGCCAAAGTCCAAATCCTCGAAAATTCAAATGTACCTAACTGAAAGGTCGATTTCATTTAATATTTAAGTACGTATTTGTATTTTATCATACAATATGAATAAATAAATATTTTGAAAAAATCAACGGTAATTGGCCGGGATTCCAATGCAAAATTCATATTTATTTTGGTGATCTTAGGCAATGCTTTCCAAGTACATAATTTGTTCCGTGTAACAGAGAACTCAAAAGGGAAATTTTCGTTTTGCATTTTTCGGTCATTTTATTCATTTAAAATGGCGTATTCCAATAATATGCTTACAATTTTTTTATAATGTACGGTATCTGTACATAATACGAATAAATGATTTAAATTGAACTAATTCAAAATATTTTACATGTTTTTTGGGGTTTTTCCTTAAAAATATCTAGAAATCTTTATGTAATTGCGATAATGTCTACATTTTATCTTATGGATGCCTAGACGTCTTGGCAGATGGCGAATAAGAAAACAAATTAAAATATAAAAACACAAAGGATCTTTTTAAGGGCATTTTTCGATGGTTTTTAGTGAATTTGTAATCGTCTGTAGTATAATAATAGTACTGTTGTACCGTGAAGATTATGACTAGTAATTTAGTTTATAGGATAAGTCTTTAAATCTTCTAGTTTTAGGTATTTTTTTTTCTTTTTTTTTTTTTTTTTAATCTGATTACACAAATATCTTTGCTACCGTCGTCGTTCATAGTGAAAAGAAAACTCCTTCAGAGAATGCGATATTTATCTAATGTTGCGTTGAAAAATTCGATATACGTATATATATATATATCGTATTACACTGCACCATCACTGAACGTGGTGGTTCACATGTTAAATGTGCTGAAAAAAAGTCGATAAAATGTCTTATAATGAACAAAATTATATAATATTCCGCCCTATATACACGTGTGCACGGTGTTGTAGTAAAATAGCTTATATGGCTCAGGATTTTTTTTTTTTTTCTTTCTTCGAAACGCAAGTACCAAAAAGGTATTTCGTCCAGAGTTTATAGCGAAAGAAACATTAGAGTACTTTTTACTTGTAATTAGTATAAATAAACAATTAATATATATATATATGTATTACATTAAAGGATATCAAGAAGAAGCCTAATACCGAAAGTATGGAAGTGTTGGATGGGTGAAATAATAATATTATTAACATTACACACAATTCATTGCACAATAATAATTAGTGGAACGTAATATGACGATTTTGGAATTGTGTGTGAAATCAAAATAGTAATTATAAACAAAAGTGTGTAATTAAATAGAAATAAATGATTTCATATTTCTACGGAATTACTTTTATTCAATACTAACCTAACATTCGCATGCCAATTTATCGATGAAATACGTTAACAATATAAATTATGAGTCTAAGTTATAGTTTATACACCTATATGAAGTTAAATGAAAAATTATCATTACGTTTTATTATACAGTAATGGTGGTTTTGAAACAACAAGTGTCTCGAGGAATACAAAAAAAAAAAAAAACAGCCGATGTCGCAAATATATTATCGCAGATTTATTATCATTTATTTATTATCAAGATATCATTACGTATATATATATATATATACTCATATACTTGATTATAAAAATTTAGCGTAAAAAAAAAAAAAAAAAAATGTAGTAATATCGACAAAAGAGGCAGTAAATACACTTTTTACATTTTTCTGATTACAATATTATATAATCTGATAGTGGATAGTTTTAATAATTAATTTAATTTAATATATTTACATATATATATATGTATATAATTAATTTAATTAATACACGTGATCACCCGCTTGGGCGGCCATATTATAAGTAAAACACTCTTGAATTAGAACATACATTGTTATTCTACTCATATACGTCGTATCATGTACTAAAAATAATAAAAAATGACTATAACAAAAAAAAAAAAAAATATATCAACAACAACAGAACAAGAACATCAACGTCATTTTTGAAACTATAATTTGCTCTCCTGAAAAACCGTAAAATTGCAGTTACTACTGTTACTACTCTTTCGTGGGCGGAGTAGGGGTAGGGCGAAATAATGACGTGTACTTAGAGCGTTGAAAATAACGAATTCACAAGTGAAACGCCATTTCATCTCTCGCAGTGGCGGATTTAGCGTCAGGCAAAGTAGGCATAGTTGCCTATAAGGTAGTAAATTTTCGAAAGTGGAAATTTCGCGTTAAAATCATATTTTTTAATCGACTCCAAAGTAATAATTGTAGTCAAACATTTTTTTTTTTTTAATTCTAAAAAGATTTTTTATTTTAAAAACGTTTACCAAAGAGTTGGTTATTTCATTAAATGTTACTGATGTTGGTATACCTACCATATAACGAGAAATGTCGTTTTTAAATTTTTCCTCTGGAAAATGTTTGGGTGACAAAATGGGAAAACTCGGTTTATTAAGATTACATTTTTGACTAAAAATAATTTTATAGTACTTATATCGATTATTTTAGCGCTACAGAATTGTTGAATACTTAATTTTAATTTTGAATGAATATTTTTTAAGTGTATTTATTATAATATTTTTATTCAATTTTATAATACATTTTCGTTTTTGACACTGGTATTGCGGGTATTCTATTTTCACAAATAGAACGATTATTGAACCTAAAAATTGATTATCATGCAAAAAAAGAAAAACGAAATTTTTCACTTCAAAATTCACGTCTTACACGTCATGAACGGTGGAAAATTTTTTCGGGCGTTAAAAAATAAAAAAAAAAAACAGTTGCCTAAGGGGCGGCAATGGTTGTACGTCAAAAGAGCGAATGCAAAAAGAGCGAACGGAAATATGAGCGAATGCAAAAAGAGCGAAAAATATATTAAATGTATTAAATTACCATCAATCCAACAATTTGGAAATGTATAAAAGCTCTCCAAAAACAACAAACTTTAGTTGATATTCAAATGGTTCAAATCTCTAGTGGCACACAATCTTCTACAACCAAAAACATTTACAAAGATTCAGCAATCAAACTAAAAGAAATTGTAAAAATAAATATAACACAACACCAAAATTGGAATATTTAAAAAGTGTCGCTAATGAATTTATCGTTGAATGTATAATTTTTGTAATTTGTAATGTGTAACGAAAGTAATAAATTATCGTAATATGAATTTTATAATTTAATATAATCTTAATTAATTTAAATACATTTTTTTTTTTATTTCCATCCGCTCTTTTCGCATTCGCTCTTTTGACGGGATACCGCGGCAATAGTGTAAAATAATCCGATCTCTCGTCCGACGAACATCAATCGACCGATCTACGTCACTCGATAATATCACGTCCGTCGGAGCGATAAAAAATCGTCTGAATAAATAATATTATTATTATTATTATTATTGGGAATCAAACGTTCGAATAATAATAATAATAATAATAATATAACAATATAATATACTATGCATCCCGCGCACGTGTTTTCCACTCGTCCCCGGCGCGCCGCCGGTTTTTCATATAATATCATCTTCGAAGATTTCCGTACGCGTATGTTTTTTTGTTTTTTTTTTCCCAACGCAGTAACCACGTCAAATACTCGAGAAGACACACGGCAGGCGACGGCATAAAAAAAAATTAAAAAAGGTGTCGTCATCATCACACGCACAGACCCTTGGAAACGGGTCGGAAAAATTTAAATACCGCGGGCCGAGGAGTTCCTGTTAATAAGCTCTGCGGCGGTTGACTTTATATATTATTATAAACGGTTTACTTGCGCGCAAACAACACTGGCCCGCGCACTAAATCCCGATTTTCTAGGTCACAGAGGTTGTTACACACGTTTGTGTGTGTGTGTAATGTGTTTGCACATAAATCTAATAGATACGTGAACTAAGTGCGTAATTCAATGCGTTTATAGAACACTGTTGTGTAGCGGCGCGTATAAAAACGGACAGTGTGCGCGTGCGTGGTACGAGGTAAATTCTAAGAGTGTTTGTACACATATTAATAATAATAATAATAATAATAATAATAATAATAATAATAATATTGTGTGCGGGCGATAACTGCAGTTGGAAAACGATAATATATCGTTCTAACGGGGAAAATCGATTGATGACATTACAACTGTTACGTATATATATATTATATAATATATTCTATATAGTGAATTGAAGCAATCATTTGTGGAATACGCTAAGAGTGATGACCGTTTTGAGAAAAAAAAAAAAAATTATTTTTCCTATTTTGAGTTAAGTACGGCATTTTGAAAATTTCGGAAATTTCTCATTTTTTGTTAGTTTTTATGCAATAAAATTTTTGATTTTTGATATTAAGACTTGAAAATTTAATATGATCTCACTTACATGTATGTCTAATTGATCTAAAAAAACCTCTAAAATCGTTTGTCAACTTTTTTTTTTATACCCGTTTGAAGTTAAAATTTCGACTGAATTCGTTAGTTGTACTTAAAATTATGCACTTTAACGTACATATAAAAAAATTGGCTTAACCGATTGTTTTGAAATTTGGTGCCTTGATAGAAAATTTCATTGCGAATATTTTGATGCAATAAAATTTCTTACGGACGAATAATTAAACATTTTACAAGGGTTTGATTGAAAAAAACTTGGAGAAAATACAGACAGATATTGCGAAATATCTATGTATTATAAGCATTTAATTACTGAAGGTTGATTATGTTTTATTGCATCTTATGTATTTTTCGACGCTGTAAACGATGGTGTGAATTAAAATCCACATGCAACAATGGTTTTCTATTTATTTTATTCTATTTTGAAAATTCAATATTTTCGGTTATTACTTATTATACTACATATCTACTAATTCACCGACATGGTCAAGTTATGTGCTGCGGCCTAGTGGTAAAGAAACCGGCCTAGCACGCCGACAGTACCAGGTTCGATTCCAACCCAGCTCTCCGAATTTTCGCATTTTTTTTTTTTTCT
>JAIPRM010014519.1:0-10705 GCA_025469315.1 Stegophylla sp. TES_Ste_2020
AGAATTGAGAAATTCAAAAAATGACCTCTCTAAAGTACAATCTAGAGGCGAATCCGGTTTCAAAAAGTTATTGATCGAAACTTTTGGACAAGTGTTTCTATACGAAAAAGTGTTAACAGAAAAAAAAAAATAAACATCATTGTAAAAACACTAGCTTCTTCACTTTGTTCAGAATCTAAAACATGTTATTCTACAACAATTATTACGATATAACAATAACCTTTGTGTCTTTTTTACGTGTGTTTCAGAAAGTAGTCCTCACGACCAATACTTAAAACAACTCAAACAACAGAGAGACAAGAACAAAAAATGAATCCACACTTCTTGTTCGGGATCAAGGTAAGACGAATTCTTCGACTTGCGAAAACGAATTACATATAACAATAATATAATAATTAAATATGCGATTTACATTTATTTAGTGATGGGCACTTTCGAATAGTTTATACTATCGAAATACTATTCGATAGTTCAAGAAAACTATCGAATGCTAATTCGTATATATTTTACACGACCGAATAGCGTAGGTTTTCCAATTTACACTATCGAATAATTTTTAAATAGTTTTTACTATCGAATAGTTCCAATAGTGTTTTACTGTTGAATGGTTCGAAAGAATGCTATGGTTTTATAAATATGAATAAGTTATTAACCTAACATAAGTAACATAACTGATAGCGTTTAGGAATTTTAATTTTTATTATTTTTTCTAATTACTCGAATTGTAAAACTATGGATTAGTTCGAATAGTTCGAATTGTAAAACTCGAACAGTCCACCAACTAAACCAGCGGTTCCCAACCGGGGGTACGCGTACCCCAAGGGGTACTCAAGATGATTTCAAGGGGTACGCGAGAATAAATGAGTAATGGCGGAAAAATTTGAATTTGATTTATTTAAACAGTTCGTTTCGGAAATGTGCAATTTATGTTATTAAAGTTGAAAAGCTTCTGTCACGAATAAAAACTTAACCATCGACTTATTTTTTGACACAGTTTATAGATTATAGATTGTAGAATGTATATTTTATATAAATATATGTCATTATGTTGCAATGAAGGTGTGAAAAAAAAATGTTGGAAAGTTTTTTCCAATGTTTTTTTTCTCATCAAAACATATTTTTTTCCTGTTCTCGGTTAATAGTGGGATATAAAAATAGGCTGAGTAAAATTCAAATTTTTTGATGATTATAATAAATTTCATAAGTTTTGAGTCTTTAAATAAAAACAGAAGCACCACTCAGAATCGTTTTATTGAAGAAATTGTTTATTATTTCTTTAAAATTCAATACATCCACCAAGAGCATCGCGAGGAGCGAAAAATACTCATATAGCTTTTTATTCACACATACGATAATTAAGATCAGTTATAAGAAAAAAGTTTAAAAATTAGAATTGAATCATAAGGGAGGGGTACAATATAGTAAAATATTTAAGTTAGGGGAACGGAAGAAAAAAAAGGTTGGGTACCGCTGATCTAAACTATGGACTACTATCGAATAATTCGATAGTGATTATTCGATAGTGCCCATCACTAGTTTACATCGAGTCGTTTCGACGTTATTGGTGTCGTACACGACATTTCTCTCGACACAACAATAATATCATCGACGATATACAAAACGACGATATTATGGAACTGCGCGAGCATAAAACAGAAACCGTATAATATAATTATTTGTGGTTAAGTATATCCTCGAGAGGATGTATTTGTACTATACTACGTATATACAATATTATAATAAACGAGAGGCATATTATTGCACCAGCTTGACCACCGTTTATCGATAGCCCCAGCGGTGTCATGATGTAACCCGTCACATAACGGCTAACGGGGGGAGGGGGGGGGTAACAAAAATATATAATCACATATATATATATATATATACGTGTGTATACGTATAGTGGAGGTCAGTAATGATATCTCGGGACGTGTTGTGTTCGCCTCATAAATTATATAATATAATATCCGTGTGTGTATGTGTGTGTGTGTGTGTATTAGAGTGGTCCTTGTTTTTTAAGTTTTAAAAATTTTATCCGGACACCCTTGACGTGTCACAAAAGGGTCGAAATTATTTGCTTATAAGGGTAGTTTTTGGAGTTTTTCGCAGATTTCAAACGAAATAGTGCAATTACAGTAAAAAAAAGTATAGAACATACTTATATAAAGTATGTTATTTATTATACTTATATTCTAATATAAATTATTAGAAATTTTAATACTCTAAAATAGTTGTAATATATATATATATAAAATTTGCCTAAAACGCAAACTTTTGGAATAAAGTAGAGAAACTTAAAATTATCCTATATTATTGATACATAATATTTTACTTTAATTCATTATTTAAAGTATATCTCATAAAAAATTAGAATTATATAATTTATAATAAAACAAAAGTTATGTCAACAGGTATTTGTTTATTGTAATTGCACTACCTATTTCGTTTGAAATCTGCGAATAACTTAAAAAAACTACCCTTATAAGCAAAATTTCAACCCTTTTGTTGGGCACGTCTTCAAACTTAATTGATGCTCACCAAATTTCATATACATTTCTATTATATATTATATTGGATGGAACAATATCCGAGGGTGTCCCATTCAAAATTCCAAAAATAAAAATAAATCTCTATACTTAAGGACCACCCCCTTAGTATATATAAATCGGTAGAAAGACCCCCGTGCAACCCTTGTGTGTGTGTGTGTGTGTGTGTGTGTTATTCGTTTGGTGGCGAAGGGATACCAAATTAAGGCGGTGGTGGCTTAAAAGTAGAGGGTGGGGGGACCGTTTTAAGCAGAGACCTGCTGTATTAATCATAAACGAGTTTAAGGCCCCCCCCCCACTGACAGGATAGAGTTTATTTCGCGTGCTTCTCGCTCTTTACTCCTATCTGAATTATTATTTCCTTGTTCGTTCCTTCCCACCTGTTCGACTTAACTCCTCCACCCTAACCACCACCACCACCACCACCACCGTTCTTTTCCACCGCCGTTCCGTAGAGGTACATAACGATTGCGTTTTATAATAATATCGTGACTGCCACGAATGTTTTTATGTCGCGCGCGCACACAGGTAAACGGCCATTTATTTTCTAGGTGGTTCTGTTGAACAAAAGATAAAACGATATTATTTAATAATTATACATATTGTTTAAATTCAATGCCGATTTATATTATATATTATTGATCCGCAGCCGCCTGCGGTTACGGCACGCGAAAGCATTGTGAATAAAAACGAAAAGTATTCGTTATTAAAAAAATATTATCCGCGTTTATTACAATAGAAAATAACGCGCGTTATCAATTTCGAAAAAAAAAACCCATTAAAATATCAGCAACTGCAATATACTTTATTTTCACCGTGTGATTTATATATTATTATCAAAAATAAAAATAAAAAAAAATACTAATGTTGTATGTCGACATTCAAATGGAAAATAACTCAAATCGTATATTATGGAAAATAATTGGTAATTAATTTTTATTATGAATATTTAAATAAATGATTGGATATAAAAAGAAACAAGACAGTATCTAAGAACAATGAAACTACTATACCTACTACGCTAATTATTTATTCGTCTGATTATTAGTTTTGTGTCTTAAGTCCACTTTTTTTCTTACTTTTTGAGATAATAAAAACTGTGTTTATGGATTTAAAACTCCCAAAAATTACGAAAAATACTTGACTACTTACTCTTTTAGATATTAGTGTAATTTTAGCTAAATAATTTACTAAGGAAGTGAGAAAAAATATTTTTGAATTTGCGCATGAAAAAATTTTATTTTTAGGTGTTTGGGGAGTTTCTGAAGTAAACAATTCAATTCATGAAAATATCCTAATAAAAATATGTTCACTCATAATCTATAAACCAAAATCATAAATTGTAATTGTTATTATTAATAAATCATAGCTATTAAAAAACAAAAAAATAAAACACTTATTAATATAATCTCGTGATATAAATAAAAAACAAAACTTTTTGAATTCTATAATATCCATTAAACGTGAAAAATACATATTTTATTCTATAAATGTAAGTAAGTTTTATCTAACTATTTTTTTTATTTTAATTCGATATAATGAGGCACAGTTAAAAATATAACTTAAATTGGTGAGTACATGGGATACTTATTTCAGTAAATATCTTTTACAACTACGAATTTTGATATACAAGGGTGATCCGTTAAGCATGCTTACCTCCTTTTTTGACTGTATAAAAATGCAAAAATCTATTTTTTTTTTTCAAGTTATATTACATATTTTGAATGTTAAATTATAAAAACTATGTTTTCCATAACTTTTTTTTTCATGTCGCTCATATATTATAAGGTCTTGTGAAGATTTTAAACTTTTTTTTTTTTTATGTAGTAACCCCCCTTCCCCCTCTTTTACTGCGGAATTTCATTCGGGTATTTTATCTGTGAATTTTGAATAGTTAAAATCAAAATTCTAACGAGTAGTTTTCAAATTGTTCTAATTTAAGTGTTAAGTCTCTTAGGTACCTTCATAATACGTAATTATTATGAACAAGATTATTTTTACAGTTGTAAATTATCACGTAATATGGGTACCTAATAAGCTATTATTATCCTTAATACTTAAATAGGAATAGTTAAATAAAAATTGCTCGTTAAAATTTTGACTTCAGTATATAAAAATTCACAAAAAAATACTAGACCAAAATTTCGATGTGTAAAAAGGGGGGGTTGCAATTGGATAAAAAAAATTTTGACTCTATACAAGACTATTGCTATAAAGGACATAAAGATACAAAAAATATGATGTAAAACGTAGTTTTTATTGTTATTTCAACAAAATTTTTTTATTTTTACGGTCACAAAAGAGGGTGGTGAGCATTGCTTAATGGATCGCGATCCAATAATACATTAAAAGTTAATTTTATGGATTAAAATTGACTCTTTTCAATGAAATATTCAAAATTATTAAAGCTTAAATATTATTATTACCTAGTATTATTTTTTTTTATTATTTTTTTTTTTTTTTGAAAGAAATTTGACAATTAAAAAAAATAAATAGCTGAATAACTATCCCTTATTGCTCATGTTTTTTTATACTTAAAAGGAAAGACGGACGAGTTAATTATTATAATTTTCCATTTTAAATTGTCAGGAGGACAAGTAAAAGGGAGTGGAACTTCACTACGCGCTAGCGATAATTTCCTTGTATCATGCTCCGTCGATCATGTTGTGAAAACCACTTTGTTTCATATTATAATTATTTGGTAGTAGTTTTCGGTGACCTAATAAGGAAACTTAGTGACCTTTTATACATAACATCTTATAAAAAACAAATATATAAAAACTTATAAAACATAAACTCAACATCATTCATTTCATTTTCTAATTAACCACCGTTTTTTCTAGGAATGTTAGGTTAATTTTTATAATATTTTTTTATTCAAAATGTTAGCGATTTTTGTTTCCTTTTAAAATTTTTAAAATAATTTACAATGAAAAATTTTCCCATAGCTTTATCAATTCTAACTTCTATGTTATTATAGTTAAGCTGCTTTAATAAGTGAATAATTTATACAACACATGGATATATTTAAGTACATTATGTAAATAATTATTTTATTATTACAATGTTCAAATGATGTGTCAAATCTTATAAATTTGATTATTCACATAACTGTTCTATGGAATGAAATCTTTTTCATTTTTTTTTTTTTTTTTATCTCTGTGAAATTTCTAATCGCAAAATACCTTAAAATAAAATTTAAGCATTCAAATTCAAATTGAAAAAATAAAATGGAATATAACATTTATTACGTTTTAATCCTATTTTAATTTAAAACCCAAATCAAAATCCACTAAAAATTTAAAACTAAAAACTTTTTATTTACAATTTATTCTTATTTGAAAATAGAAAATTATTATTTTTTCATAGATTACTCACTCTAGTGGAAAATGTATTAACTTCAAAAATTTCAATCTTGAATACGGTCCAAATTCCGTAATAGTATTAATAAATGGTAATTTGTAACTAATGTATTGACGTACTATTATAATCATAAAAATGAAACTATTGACTTTAAGAGTTTTACACGAGTATTTCAATAACAACAATTCTATTATTTTTTTCGATAGAATTATTATCTAATTTATTTGGTCGACGCACGTGGATAAACAAATAAAAATAATTATTATTTTACCTTTGACACTAAAACGTTTTTTTTTTCTTTTATCAATTATTGCTTAATTTTACGAAATAACTTTTACGTGATAGATTATCCGAAACATTGATAGGGGAAAACTATTTAAACACACAATGTGTAAAGTACCTAATAACATTGTTATTAGTCGCCCATATTATTATTAATGCAGAATATTATTGTGATAATAGTCATTCTATATCAGTGGTTCTCAACCTTTTTATTCTCATTCCCCCCTTGAAAATTTTCAAAAATCTTATTTTTTATCTTATTCTATTCCCCCTTAAATTATAGTTTTGACTTTTTTTTTTTTTTTGTAGACTATACAAATAAATTATACAAAATAACTATAAATATACGATTATAAATCTATATGGACTATTGGTTGAATCTTTAGTTTCATTATATTATAAATTAGATATAAATCAACTAAGGTTTCTAAACCAATCAACAAACATTCATAATATTAAATATAAAAAATTATATTTAATGTAAAATCAGAAATAATATATACAATGAAAAGTAAATATTAATTAAGTAATATAAATAGGTTCAAAATGTATTTTTTTTTTTTTGACAAAATTAACAAAAAAAAAATTCTCGTTATTTCACCACCGTCACTGATTGGTGGGTAATTTCCCACCAGTTGAGAACCACTGGTCTGTATAATAATGATTCATCAAATAAGAATATTGAAATAATTTTGTGTCGATTACATGGTATGAATGTATGCGTTGAGAAAGCATTCTCGTAGAACGTTTTAGAGTTGAATAAGAGAAATTATTGTGATTCGTAAACAAAATAAACCATTGTATTGTAATAACTCGTAAATAGCTATGCAAACATTGTGTGTAGTAGTCGGTAATATATAGTTTTAATAATATGAAAAACAATGTTCGTCGGACTCGGGCGATGATAAAATTTTGGGCTTGAACGCATTCAAAAACTGATGAAATTTAAGAATTTTATAAATTGTACAAAATATATAACTACTGCGTACGAATAAATGTGTAGTTATGAAATATGTGTTATTATAATATTATATTATCACAATATTATTCGTTCACTTGTATGTCTATAGATGATTTTTTTCCTATGGCTTAGTTTAGTGTATATACGAGTATATTATAACTTATTAAGTGTTATAATTTATTTAACACGTTGAACCACACGACATAGTTGTTATATTTTAGTGAATCTAACAGAAATTAGATTAAATAAATCGAATACTGGCACATAAAACTTACTGTGTGTATGGTATTCACTAGACGACTTTACGAATATCATTCACCTCCTGGGGCGCACACAGGATTTTTTTCCTGGGAGGGCTATTAAAAAATTTGGATCAACCACTTTATATCATATGAACTACATAAATAATAATATTACAGGTGACTATCTCTGTTGAATTGCTAAACCACTGTAACAGACAGCTAGTTAACCCCTAAAATAAAACGGTATGTTAAAAGTAAAATACTTTAAATTTAGATATTAAATATATTTAAATTTAGTAGAACAAATTTATTATCACCACCTACCAAAAATCACAAATTTTTTACAGTCCGAGGTAAATCAAAATATTAAAACGATATCACGTATCAAAAGTAAGAGGAAATCATTTGTTCTTTATGCTTTGCAAATGGTTTCTGTCGCATGATTACAGTAAAACTAAAGAAAAATGAGGTTATACAGCGTGGTCATAACGCTTCGTGAATCAAAAATATTCCTCAATTTGACATAAAACCCTAACTTGGGATTAAAAGTTTTAAAGAAGAAAAATGAATTTTCATGTTTTTTTCAAATTAGACACAATTGTATATGACTACCGGACAAAACGATTTATACTGTTGTTTTCAGAATCAAAAAATAAATTATAATTTAGAATAAAAACAAAACTGAAATCGGAGAGATGGGTGGTAAAAAGGATTTAAAACAATAGATAACCATACTTTTCGGGTAATTGAAATACTGATTTTTTAACATAATGTGCAAAGGCACATTAAATTATGAAAATGTTCTGAAAACAGATTAATTTACACACAAACGTTATTAATACAATAATACACGTGTAATAAACGCAATACTAAATGAAAAAATTTCTAGAGGGGTTATAACCCCTTAACCCCCCTCTGGATGCGCCACTGTTCACCTCCAATCATTGATAATATTTCTTTACTAATAATAATTATTATACTGCTATTACTATTTATATTACTTTATTACACTACCACACTACTACTACAACTTTTACTATTAAATAAATGTGACTATTATGGTCTATTAGCGCCATGGCGTGTCCACATCTAATATTATTATGTGTGTGGGCCACTGCCATTTAGATTTAGAGTAGCACGTACAAACGATTTTTCCCCTCTAACCCCCCCTCCACCTCCTAATGCAATTAATTCGCTTACAATAATAATATTTATAGTGCATATTATAATATTATGCTAAACGAAATAACGTTAACGGAAGTGGGGTAACGTATGTTAATGTGACTATGTTAACCGGCCTACATATACAATATACATATTATAGAAGAACAAACCTTCGTTATTGTACTACTGGCATTAACGAAATTTTGAGAATTGTGTCGAGTCATCGTTTATAATTAATTTTGCTGTGTGTAAAAATATTAATCTCGATATCAATGACATCTTTTATATTTATAACAGATGGTGATTTATGATACATAATACAATTAACATAATATGTATATAGTTTATAACAATATTATAAATATTATATTATTAATTTTCAATTTATATTCGAGTATAAAACCTAATTACATTAAAAAATATATTGATAGAGATCTCGTTTTCATGGGAATTTCCGTTTTTGGGGTTGAAATCATAAATGTGTGCGGTTTTCGAATGCGATCCCAATCAATATTAAGATTTTTCTTTTTATTTACAATATTTTAATTAAAACATTATAAGTTTTCTTCGGAATACACAGTTCACAGTAATTGTATCAAACCCAATAATGACATAATTAATAACTTAATGACGAGTAAGTATAAAGAATATTGATGACTAAACAGAAAAAAAAAAAGAAAAAAAAAAGTTCTTCGTATAAATGTGAGGTTCATTAAATTTTGTAACTTTGTTTTGTAATTTTTGGAAAAAATGGCTCTTTCCTACAAAAAAGAGTTGTCGACTCCTCCTGACCTATAGAGGGTTGAAATGTTTAGGATTTTTATTTAAACCTGCAACGCCGCAACTATCTGTTAGAGTTGAAGCCAATTGTTTTTTTTTTTCGACACTGTATAATATGCTAGTCATGACCGCTACTAACACAATTATTATCATTACTAAAAATAGGATGTTGATGACAAATGCATTTTTTATTCCTTTAATCCTATGCAATGCTTTCCAAGCCAAAAATTCGTTTCATGCCTCCCTGATTCAGAATATGAAAATTTAATTTTGCATTTTAGATTCTGAACGAAGTGAAAGGGCTTATGATTTTACAATGATGTTTATTTTTTTATTTATTTTTTTTTCTCTTTCTGGAATCACTTTTTCGTATAGAAATACTTGTCCAAAAGTTTCGCTCGGTATCTCTGTAAAACCGGAATCGTACCTAGATTGTACTTTAAAGAGGTCATTTTCCCAATTTCTCAACACTTTTTCCAAAAACGGGGAAAAACTGTCGAAAAATTGACAAAAAACAGCAAAATACGCAATTACCGCAATTTCCGTAAAATTGAAAATTACTTTTTGACATAACATCTGAAATAATGCAGCTAAAGACTTGACATTTTCGCAAACAACTAAAAATAGTTACGTGAACATTTCATAAAAATTTGATCAATTTTGAGTTGAGTACGGCATTTTGAAAATTTCGGATATTTCTCATTTTTTGTTGGTTTTTATGTAATAAAATTTTCGATTTTTGATATTAAGACTTGAAAATTTAATATGATTTCACTGATATATATATATATATATAATTGACCTGAAAGAATCTCGAAAATCGTTAGTCAACTTTTTTTTGTTTTATATAATAGAATTTCGACGAAATTCATTAGTTTTACCTAAAATTACGCACTTTAACGAACATATAAGAAAATTGACCAAACCGATTGTTTTGAAATTTGATTGTGTAGATAGAGAATTTCATTGCGAATATTTTGGTGCAATAAAATTTCTTACGGGCGAACAATTAAACATTTTACAAGGGTTTGATTGGAAAAAAATGTGATTGCTGAAAGTTGATAATGTTTTATTGCATCTTACGTATTTTTCGACGCTGATTACGATGGTGTGAATTGAAATCCACGGGCAGCAATAGTTTTCTAACCATTTTTATTCTATTTTCAAAAATTCAATATTTTCGGTTATATTACTACTATTTCATCTGCATGTTGTGGCTTAATGGTAGCGGAACCGGCTTATCACGTGACAGTGTACCGGGGTTCGATTCCACTCCGATTTTTTGCATTTTTTTTTTTTTTTTTCTCATATTTTATTAACTTCCTTCGTTCAGAATCGTTTCTTTAAAATTCAACACACCGCCCGTC
>JAIPRM010014520.1:0-10704 GCA_025469315.1 Stegophylla sp. TES_Ste_2020
ATAATCGAAAATGTTATCTTCAATAATAATTTATGTATATTATTATTTTCGATCAATAAAAAAAAAAAAAAAAAAAAAATTAACGTTATAAGACTGCATGTCACAAAATGTTGTCAGTGATAATTTATTTTTAATATATTGCATTTGTTTTTAATTATGACGACATTCTACAAATATTTTGTTATACATAACTAATATTTGTATTAAAATGTTTTCTATTTTAAATTGTTTACACATTTATTTTCTTATTTTTATTACACCATTATTGTTATAATACTGCAGGTTGCAACATGTTGTCTGTGATAATTTATTTTTAATATATTGCACTTGCTTTTAATTATCAAGACATACTACCGTTATTTTTTCATTTATGACTAATTGTAGTATAAAATTGATTTCTATTTTAAATTGTTTACACATTTATTTCTTATTTTTAATACACCATGAATGTTATAATACTGCAGGTTGCAACATATTGTCTGTGAACAGTGCATGTTTCATGTATTTATCCACTGCTCAAACCTCATTGAAAATATACCAATACATATTATTTACAGAGGAAATTACTTGAACGTATAGCAATTACTTCCTCAAAAGATTCATTTTTCGATGGCCAATAGCTGGTCGTTCGACCTTTTTTTACTTTCTTTTTACCTACATGTCTCATGAGTTTTTTTGCGGACGCCGTCGTCTTAAGTTACGTTACTAATGCCTATAGTTATTCTTATCTTATTATAGTTGCACTGGATATATACCATGCAACTCAAATATTATAGAAAAATACCCATTTCAATTACAAAAAAAATATTACGAATATACGAAGTATTTACATCAACTGGTAAAGTTTTAACATTTAATAATTATGAAGTACCTACTACTGGAAAATTTAAAATCCAAATAAGAGTTCCTTACCATTACGGCAACAATTTACAAGTTTATTTTTCTTTTGATCATCACCGGCTAGTGTGACAATATCTTTGTATAAATGTACTGGAAAATTTAAAATCCAAATAAGAGTTCCTTGAACAAATATTACAACTAGGGTACTGAATAAACCAGTTTTGGCGAAACATCCTACGGTCACCCGCCTAGTTTCGCTGGCCGTACTATAATCTGAAAAAATATCACGTAAATCGAATGTCAACTTTTGATCTTATGATCGTTTAAAGTTATAATTTCTTTAAACTTGTCATTTTTACGTAAATAATCATTTTTTCAATCAAAACGTTATAACTTTTGAAATTTAAAATGCGCTGAATATTTTTTTTTTTTTTTAAAGTTTCTTATCATGTGTTAAATATTTATAGAAAATATTAATAATTAAAATAATTTTTATAAATGTTTGATAGTTTTGACAGTGTTATTTTCTTTACGAGAAGTTGAATACTGGATAAAAAATTAATTGGTAAATTAAACAAGACAGAATTCACATGGTTAACATTATTATTTATTGTACATAAAACATTTCTAGTTAAACAAGTATCTGACAAAGACTTAAGACTATATTTTTGATAATATAGAAGTGGTAACATTTAACAGTGTTACCACAACATGCTTTTTTTTTTTTTAATTAATTAATTATACAATATGAAAAAAATAAAATATAATTATAAAAGTTAATTTAGATATCTTTTAGGTCTCACAATTTTTCTACTACTCTTTGACCTAGACTGTAAACTGGTTTCAATTATTGCTTTTTTCTTACCTATTTTATTAGGGCCATTAGTATTAACACTTAATCTACACTCAGTTTTATCCTGAAGTTTTGATGCTGCTTTAATAATAAATCTCCTATTTCTCTTATAGGTTTGTCCATTATTTGCTTCAATCAAATAAGCTCTTGGTTGATCAAAAATATTTATTATTTTACCAGGATTCCATGGACTATTTAGTTTAATTTTAAATAATATTTTATCATTGACCTTTAGTTGAGGCAATTGCTTAGCATTTTTGTTATAATAGGACATAGCTTTAACAGTTTTGGAGGAAATATATTTTTTATAATTATCAAATTCAATTAATTTCGATTTAAAACTAGATGATTTAACAGGAATATTAGTCCTTAGGCTTCTTGACATTAGTAGCTGTGCAGGAGAGCATAAACTATTATTAGCAGTGTTACGATACTGTAATAAACCAATGTATGGTTCTGTACCTGTATCAGATGACTTTTTAAATAATCCTTTAATTGTTTGTACAGATCTTTCGTCTAGCCCATTTGATTGTGAATAATTTGGAGTAAATGTAATACGGTGTATTCCCCAATCATAAGTAAATAATTTGAATTCATGTGCATTAAATGGTGGCCCATTATCTGATATTATTTCTAGCGGAATACCAAATCTAGCAAAAAAAAACTTTAATTGAACAATAACTATTTTTGCATGAGAGCCATTGGACAAAAAAGCTATTTCAATAAACTTTGAATAACAATCGACAACTAATAAGAATGTTTTGTTATCATGGTGAAATAAATCTATGCCTAACTTCTGCCAAGGTAGATGTGGTATGGAATGACTAATCATTGGTTCCTTAGAATTATTGTTGCGATATTTTAGACACACTTCACAGTGTCACACTTCACATTTTATCCAGATAATTTTTCCCAATGGCCAAATTGTCAGAAAATTCTTGGACATGTAAAATTAATTCTTCATCTATTTTATCCTTATTACAATCTGGAAGAGGGGCTCTTGACAATGTATCAGTAAAGACCATAAGTTTTCCAGGGACATATTCCATAATAAGATGATAAGACTGAATATTAAGCATCATTCGCTGTAATCTAGTGGGGACCGAATGCAAAGGTTTTTTGAACAGTGATACTAAAGGCTTATGGTCAGTCTGTACCTTGAAAATTTGTCCATATAAATATTGGTGGAACCTCTTACACCCAAAAACAATAGCATACAATTCTTTTTCTATTTGAGCATAATTTTGTTGAGCTGGTGTAAGGGTTTGTGAAGCATACACACAGGGTTTATTGTTTTGTAAAATTACTGCTCCAACAGAAAATTGAGAAGCATCTGCTGACAATGTTATTGGTAATGACGGTTCATAATAAGACAAGACGGGTGCTGTTGTAATACAGTTCTTAACTTTATTAAAGACAGACTCATAATTTTCATCCCATAACCATGCAGAATTTTTTTTAAGTAATCCACGTAAAAGAGATGTCTCATCTGCTAATCTAGGGATATAGGCACTTAAATAATTTATCATACCTAAAAATCTTTGTAAATCTTTTACAGACTTAGAGCTCGGCATATTGACAATAGCTTTAATTTTATCAGGATCTGGTTTAACACCTTCACTATTGAAGATATGACCTAAAAATTTAACTTCAGTGACACCCATAATACGTTTACTTTTATTAAACTTTAAGTTGACCTCTCTAGCCCTATCAAACACTCTCTTAAGTCGTTGATTATGTTCCTCCATAGTTGAACCTGTTATAATTAAGTCATCAATATAACAATGACTCCTTCAATATCAGAGAATAATTCTGTAACAATGCGATGAAAAATTTCAGGTGCACAATTAAGACCATATGGTAATCTAAGAAATTTAAATCTACCAAAGGGAGTATTGAAAGTGCAAAGTTCTGAACTTTTTTTATCCAGTGGTATCATCCAAAATCCTGAATTGGCATCTAACGTAAAAAAAAATTTTGTGCCACTCAATTGAGTTTTAACTGCTTTAAAAGTAGGAAGTGGATAATGTGACCTACTTATTGCTCTATTTAAATTCCTAGGATCTAAACATATTCTTAATTTATTATTTCTCTTTTTTACCAAGACGATAGAACTAACCCATGATGTAGGTGATACAACTTTCTCTATGACTTTTAAATTACACATGTTTTCCAACTCTTCACGTAGTTGATCATATAGGGCAAATGGTATCTTACGTAGTGAGTCAATAATAGGTTCAATATTATTATTTATATGTATATGACATTTTAAAGGTAGACAACCTAGACCTTCAGAAATATCATTATAACTTTTTATGATACTAAGACAAGAACTTTCAATGACAATGTTAACTCGCTGTATCAAATTTAGTTTTTTACAAGATGACAGACCCAACACTGTGGAACAATCAAAATTTACTATAAAAAATGTAATCAAATATTCAACACTATTCTTATAGAAACATTTAAGACTACATGTACCCATTGTAGGGATCGCTTTTGAGTGTATTGACATAAGTTTATAGTTGTGTGTTGTTTAACTATAGACGACTTATTAATATTGAGTTTTAGTAAATTGTTTAAAGACATAATATTAACTTGCGCATGTGTATCAAGTAGGCAATTTATAGAGAAACCATTGATACACAAGTCAACTTGCCATGTCTGACTACTATCACTGTTTATAGTATTAACAGTACCGACAAAAAAATTTTCAGTTTCCGATACATTCTCATTTTCAACTGAAACCATTTTAACAGTCTTAGATTTACAATGTTAGCAAAGTGATTAAAACGTTTACAATTATTACATTGTACTCCATATGCATTTAAAATTGTGTATTTGTCCACATCGAGTACAATTATTACTTAAGTTACTATTCTTTATACTTACGCCACTGGCGGTCATATAGATGTTGAAGTCTTGTATCCACTCATTCCAATTCTGACATAAATTACCTTCCACAGACAGTGGCTGTAAGTTACCGGTCAGCCCTGACGTCGACATGACAAAAGTTTGTTGGGTGTTGACCATTTTTTTTTTTTTCTATGGCTGTTACTGACAATGTTACCGAATCACGTGTTTATAATGGGTATTTTAACCCGTTTCGACTTAACCAGACAATATATTATAAAAACGGAAGACAGGATCGAAAAGAACACCTGACACCATGTTATGTTCTTTACGAGAAGTGATTCAACTGGATAAAAAATATATTGGTAAATTAAACAAGACAGAATTAAGATGGTTAACATTATTAATTATTGTAAATAAAACATTTCTAGTTAAACAAGTATCTGACAAAAACTTAAGACTATATTTTTGATAATAAAGAAGTGGTAACATTTAACAGTGTTACCACAACAGACAGAATAATTTTTTATAAGCGTTTATATTTTAGGATTAGGTACAGCTCAAATGCCGATTAATCCAAATAATTGCAGATTTATCATTTCTAAATATTACGTAATGAATCCAATTTATTTTTTCTTTTAGGGCGAAAAATATTAAACCAGTTTCCTCACAAATAAATCACTTCATGTTTACGTTTTTATTAAAATCAGTAGCGCCAATTTTTAATGAGATTTAAACTTCAAAACGCAGAAAAATTAATAATTTTCATGAATAATAATTGGACCTTTAGTTAGATATAGATACATAGTTTAATTTACTTTACTTTGTTGTAAGTTGCAAATAGTATGCAAGGAAACTCACGAAGCAGTCTACTTAATAATATTTTTTTTTAGTTAAAAAGTACCAACATAATTTTAATCTGCAGCTCCACACAGAATCATGTAGTCATCGATTTAATCAAAAATAATATTAGAAAAAAATCCAATCAACATATAAAAGTCTTATAATTAGTTATAAAAAATGTTAAAATTATTTTTACGAGGGAAAACAACTGTACATTTTATTTTTATTGATAATAATAAATTACATAAAACATTAATAAAAAAAAGTGATTGAATATTATGACTGTGATTCTGAACCCAATTAACACAGACTCACTAGTCTTAATAATCATCCACTTTTTTCCTTATTACAGGATGGCGAAGCACTGTGAACAGAATGGACGGGCGGCAACATTTTTTGCATCGTACATAGGAATCGAACCGTTGACCTGTGATTCCCATCAACTTCATGCCACCACTGCGCCACTGTACCACACTGCTACCCGAAGGTTTTTAACATCTATAACATCTACTATTATTTATGTAAGTAACACCAATGAGTTAGTTTGAACAATACTCATGTACATTGTACATTTTATTTATTATTACATATTATACAATATAATTATTATTATATATTATTATAATTAATATATATGTATTATGTATGTGTATATTATGTTACGGTAAATGTACGAATAATGACGACTTAGCTAGTGTTTTTACAGTGATGTTTATTTTTTATTTTATTTTCTATAGGCACTTTTTTGTATGGATCTACTTGTCCAATAGTTGCGATCAATAGTTTTTTGAAACGAGATTCGCCTCTCGTTGGCACTTTAGAGAGGTAATTTTCTGAATTTCTCAATTCTTTAATGTTTTTTTTTTTTTGAAAAATTTTTTGAAAAATTTTGACAAAAAAGACTCGGAAACCCCATCATTTTTTGATATAAACATTATGAAATTTTAAACATAGATAGACAATAATATGAGAAATATTTTGGAGCAAGAAAATTTTGAAAATATGAAAAAATAATTTTGGACATTTTACAAACACTTTTTTTTCGCATTGATTATTTTATCTTTTTCACTATTTATTAGATAAAAAGAAGTAGAGTAATGTCAAGTAAAGTTAAATAAAATACAGACAAAAAAGCCTGACGTACTTCGTACCATGGATATTTTTCGGTCTTTGGGTCAGATTCTCTTGGTGAGTGTAGGTATTGAAATATTTTACAATATTTCTTCAACATTTGGATATATGATGAATCATGAATGTGTGTTAATCATACAATTTTAATAATATTAAAATAGTAATACACAATATTTTAATACCTATTTTCTATTATACATTATATATTAAGGCAATTCCTAGTCCCGCCGTAATCATTTTTGTTAATATGTAATTACCTATATGTTGTTAATTATTATTATTGAATTTATTTTGTTATCGTTACCACATTATAATAATCATTACCTATACAATTATTATTATCATTTAATTATTACGGCCAACGCCCTTTTTAGATTCTGAATGAAGTTAAGAAGCTAGTGTTTTTACAATGATGTTTATTTTTTTTTCTGTGTACAACTTTCCGTATAGAAAAACTTGTCCAAAAGTTTCGATCAATAACTTTTTGAAGCCGGATTTGCCTCTAGATTATACTTTAAAGAGGTCATTTTTTGAATTTCTCAATTCTTCAATTTTTTTTTTTTTTTTGGAAAAAACTACCCAAAATTTGACAAAAACGACTCGAAAACCATCATTTCTTGATCCGAACTATATGAAAATTTAAACATAGATAAAAAATAATATGAGAAAGATTTTGGCGTAAGAAAATTATGGAAATGTGAAAAAAAAGTTTTGGACATTTTTCTAACATTTTTTTTTTCTCATTTGTTCTTTATATTATTAACTTCTTTCGTTCAGAATCGTCTTATTGAAGAAACGATGAATCATTTGTTTAAAATTTAATATACCCACCAAGAGCTTCACACCTGAGATGCGAAGAATACTCGTCGTGCGAAGAACACCCATCATGCAAAGTATGTCTGTTTTTTTTTCATTTTTTTTTTCTGTATACATTTTTTTGTATAGATCTACTTCTCCAAAAGTTTCGATCAGTAACTTTACAATCGGATTTGCGTCTAATTGGTACTTTAAAGAAGTCATTTTTTGAATTGCTCAATTCTTCTACTTTTTTTTTTGGAAAAAACTACCCAAAATTTGATAAAAAAGACTCGGAAACCATAATTTTTTGATCCAAACTTTAAGAAAATTTAATTATAAATAAACAATTACACAAGAAAAATATTTTGGCGCAAGAAAATTTTGAAAATGTGAAAAAAAACTTTGGACATTCTTCAAATATGTCAAAAAAAAGCCAGACATACTTTGCACCACGGATATTCTTCACTCTTCGGGGCAGATACTCTTGGTGTGTTGAAAATTATGACCATTACCATAATGATCTTCATATAATTAACGTCTTTCGTTCAGAATCGTCTTATTGAAGAAATGATTATCGTTTCTTTAAAATTCCACAAACCCACCAAAAGTATCTGATCCGAATAGTTAAGAATATCCGTGGTGCGAAGTATGTCCAACTATCTTTCCTTTACTTTACTTTTTTTTCTGTGAACATTTTTTCGTATTGAAATACTTGTCTAAAAGTCTCGACCAGCAATTATTTGAAACTGGATTTGCTTCTAGATGATATTTAAAAAAAGTCATTTTACGAATTTCTTAATTTTCTTATCGTAAATTCTACTCAAAATATGACAAAAAAAACTCGAAAACCAACATTTTTTGAACTTAACTTTGTGAAAATTTAAACATAGATAGACAATAATATGAGAAATATTTTAGCACAAGACAATTCTGAAAATATGAAAAAAAATTGGATATACCGATATGGTTTTTTTATTTTTGTAAATATTTTTTTGTATGGAAATGTTTGTCTCAATGAGCAACTTTTTGAAACCGGATTTGCCTCTGGACGATACTTTAAAGAGGTCATTTTTCGAAATGTTATCTCAAAATTAGAAAAACTATCCAAAATTTGACGAAAAAAGATTTGGGATCTTTTTTTAATCCAAAATTTCTGAAAGTTTAAACATAGATACACAATTATATGAGAAATATTTTGAAAATGTGAAAAAAAATTTTTACATTTTAGGTATAGAAAAGTAAAGCAAAGATAAGAATACACAATAAAGCCGGACATACAATTATAGCTCTTTTTAGCTAAATACCTATATAAGACTTTATGCAAATGTATGAAAATAAATATACATTATTAGATATTAATTAGGTAGATATAAAGAAACAATACATTATTATAATTCACTACATAAGTAGTAAGTCATTTAGAAATATGATCTGTCATTTGATTACACATGCCATTGCAAGATTCGATACATAAAATAATGGCGGCAATCATTTGTCACAACACAAATATTAAATGATACTAAATCGAGTAATAACTTAAAAACATGGTTACTTACTTCCCAAAAGAATCAGGAGATTCTTAAATAATAATCGATTAAGTCAATAATTAATACTTAAAAAAAATGGTGTAGAACACACCAACTTGGCTAACGCTTCAAATCACAAAATAACAAAACGGTATAGAGATTCGGCGACGTTGGACACAAACAGTGATGGTATGGGCTTATTGGTGAAATTCTCAGTGTATCTCAAAATTTCCCTGCACCGCTACTGACCTCTAGTGGTTTATTACAAAACTACTAGTTATTGGAAAAAAAAAAATTTAATGAATTTGTTTTTAACATAGACATCCTGAATTTGTTTTAAATATTACCGTGTTAACAACCGTGCATTAGTGTGTAATTTTTGCCAAAGTACTTTTACATATAAAATATTTCACTTGTACTCTTTTCTTTTCTTTATTGGTCAGTTCATTGCGCCTAGCTCACTTTTTTCTTTGGAATAGATGTTCTGGATCATTTCAAAATCCACTATAAACTATACACTATAACTATATAACTTCTGTTAAAGACTATAGTAATAAAAACGTATTTATTAACTATGAGGCTAGAGTTGGACTATTATAGACTATAGTATTATCCTATTTTTCTCAATTCCGTCATAACATCAGAATTCACAAATTCAGAAACCATGCTCATGAACAATAATAATTGATAACTACAGTCTTCATTTTAATAGAAATCATGGTGCAGCACTACTGCCATGGACTATGATATAATATAATATGATATGATATATCATAGTCCATGACTGCTGCTGACCAATCTATATCACGATTTTAGTTTTAAATTTATTTAAATCGTGATTTATACATGAATATTATTAATTTATTATCTATTATTATATCAATCGAAAAAAAATTACTTTTTTATGTTTTACTTTTAAAATTTGGTATCTACTAAATTCAGGAAATTTCAATTAAATCGTTTAATTTCCCAAAAAATAACATGTTATGCCTCTAGTTTTCCTGCATTCCCATCTTGTAAAATTTTAGCATAATTTCCCTACATTTCAGGAAATTCCCTTCAATATACCGTCAATGGAGACAAACAAACGTCAGAACTAGTAATAACAAAACTGTGTACAAACTAAAGTTATAGATAATAAAAAATATGTACTTCACTCGTCGGGGTGTTCTTCGCACGTCAGGTGAGATACTCTTGACGGATGTATTGAATTTTAAAGAAACGATAAATCATTTCTTTAATGAAACGATTCTAAACGAAAGGAAGTTAATAATATAAATATAAAATAGTAGGTTAGATATATTTAACAAATAGGCTATTGTTATTTAATAGTGTTGGGTGAGTAGTGTATTTAATATAATTTTTTTCAAATCGAGTCGAGTTGTAACGTTGAGTAGGTACCCGAATATTGTGTGTTTGCGTTGCCGAATTCGGCGTAACATAAACATGGCAGTCCGTGTAAACCATAGACATATAATTGATAGACCGCGCACTATACACATTTTGTGGGTAGCACTATGATGCCATCATATGTGCGAGAGAGACAGATTCATAGGTGACATTTTCAAGGACTTTATAAACAATTTGTATAATAGTCTTTGGGTTTATAAATATTTATTGATTAGATATTAGAAAATAATGATAAACAAAGTCAGTACCGTAGACATATAATAGTTCTATTAGTATATAATTAATAATATAATAGTCTATTATTATATTATGTCTGTGATACAAATCATGAACTAAGATATTAACTACAAATATTTTGTTTATGAAACTATAACAATTTTGAATTTTTATTTATTTAACATTGAATTCTTCTTATCATTACATTATACTTAGCTATTGATGTTTAAATAA
>JAIPRM010014521.1:0-10702 GCA_025469315.1 Stegophylla sp. TES_Ste_2020
ATAATTTTGTATGTTTAACTACGGAACAAAATATACAATTTATGACAAATAATTGTACTGAGTATTTTGGCGATGGCACATTTAATTATGCTCCAAAATATTTTATTCAATTGTACACAATACATGGATATAAAAATGGATACTACTTACCACTTGTTTACTTTTTTTTACAAAATAAAACTAGGTCTACTTATATTAAAATGTGGAAATTTTTAAATAATTTATGTTTGAAATTATGCAAAAAAAATTTGCAAATTAACACATTTCATGTTGATTTTGAAATTGGAGCTCATCAGGCAATTACAGACGTATTTGGCAATATTAAAATAATTGGATGTAGATTTCATTTAAGACAATCATGGTGGAAAAAAGTAAGAAACAATTATACAATTTAGTACTTTTTTATTAAAATATAATAATTTTTTTTTTAGATTATTGGCGAACCTTCTCTCAGAATAGCATACATGGACAACAATAATGAACTAGGGAAATGGTTGAAAATGTTTTTTGGTCTGGCGTTTATTTCCCCAGAAGAAGTAGTTGATGCATTTCACGAGTTAATATCAATTTGTCCAAATGATGACGGTTTTATATTTTCTGATTACATTCTACACAACTATATTGAAGATCACTGCCAGTTTCCTCTAAATATTTGGGCGGAAATTCCTTCGCTAAACCCAAGGTTTTTACAATATTTTTTAAAACTTATTATAAAAATTTTTTTACTAATTTGTATTGTTTTATTTAATTTTTTTTTAGAACGACCAATGCAGCTGAAAGCTTTCATCGCACGTACAATTCACAGTTTTATTCACCTCACCCTCATGTTCATGCAGTCGTTAGGGTATTGATCGAAACACAAGCGGAAACGTCGACTAAGATCAATTCAATTCGATACACGCCTGGAAAATTACAATCCGTAAAAGAAATTATTATATTCAAGCCTACAACCAGTATTTAAATCGTAAGAATACGGAAGCTTTATTAACATATTTAAGTAAACTTGGAAACAGATACCAAGGTGTATCAATTAAATTTATTATTATCAAACAGATCTTAGGTATTACTGTATTATAATATGACTGTGACTACTATTTATAAATATTTTGATTTTATTTTTTTCATAGAATTATTAAAATTATTTAAATAAATGTTTTTATACAATACAGTTCAAAATTGAAAATGGCAACGTCGCAGAGTTTTTTATGCTCAGTCGTGTTGGTTTTCTTTTGTATTTCAATTTCCTCTGATACGCCGACAATTTATGCTCAGTCGTGTCGCAAAAAAGGTGTTTTATGCTCAATCGTGTTGTAGCCTTTAATTCTGAAGTGGCTAATATCCACTAATAACATCTAATTTTGAAGTGGCAAATTCCCCAAGTTTTATTCTAAATACGTCTATTCCTAAGTTGTAGCTCACTCAACCATCGGTTAATCAAGCCCCGAGAACAGCATCATTTTCCTAGAATCTAGAGTATTACACAAAATACTACTTGAGGTTAGGTTAGGTTAGGTTAGGTGAAAGTACCAATTGAAGTACCGCCTAAATGTATCTAATATAAATTAAATTAGGTGATTAACATTTAAGTGTTAAATTTATGAGTTTAAAATGTAATAAAATGTAATTGTTATAAATCAAACATATATGATACTAACCCGTATGAGAACTATGAATCTGAGAATATGAGAATATGAGAACTAGTCAACCCGGATACTAACCCGTATGAGAAGTTAGATAAGTTTTTAAAAAGTATGTAAATTATACGATTAAATTTGAAATATTTTAGATTCTGAACGAAGTGAAGAAGCTAGTGTTTTTACAATGATGTTTATTATTATTTTTTTTCTGTGTACAAATTTTCATATGGAGGAAATAGTTGTCCAAAAGTTTCGATCAGTAACTTTTTGAAACCGGATTTGCCTCTATAGATGGTACTTTAGAGAGGTCATTTTTTGAATTTTTGAATTCTTCAATTTTTTTTTTGGCTACCCAAAATTTGACAAAAACGACTCGGAAACCATCATTTTTTGATCCGAACTATATGAATATTTAAACATACATAGATAGAAAATAATAAAAGAAAGATTTTGGAGCAAGAAAATTTTGAAAATGTGAAAAAAAATTTTTGGACATTTTTCTAACATTTTTCTCATTTATTTTTTATATTATTAACTTCTTTCGTTCAGAATCGTTTTATTGAAGAAATGATTTATCATTTCTTTAAAATTCAATACACCCGTCAAGAGAATCCCATCCATTGTGCGAAGAATGTCCGGCTTTTTTTAAATTATAACGCGTATGCATGCAATTGCTTTTGTACTTACAAAGTTAAAATCAAGATGTTATACGAATAAATTTCGACCACATTTAACACCCGGTGAGCCATGTGGAATAAATAATCAAGCCATTCATTTTAAACTGCGTTTTAGGCTATTTTCGGTGATGACAGAATGTCGCAGTTTAAAAAAAATGATATTTCACTAATAAAATAATAATATAAAAATGTCTTTATTAGGCTTTGTAAAAAATAAAATAAAAAATAAGTAATTTGTTCGCTAAAAATAATATTAATACGTTTAAAAAGCAATAAAACACGAAATTAGTGAAATATAATAAAATTGTACGTCGCCCGACGGAATAGTTTCTCGGAGGGCCCGCTGATGGTTGTTAAGACGGATGGAAATATAAGATATTAAGTGATAATTGATAACAATTTAACGAAACACAATTACTTAAGACTTCGTCGGCAGATGGGTTTTATCTGCGGCCAACGGCGTGTTTTCATTAATAAATTTACGGACGAAATAAAATGTGTAATTATTATTACAAGAAACCAAAGTTTTTTGCGGCGGTAGAAGTGCCATAATAATCGTTAAAAACACAAATGTAATTATAGATAATTAGAATTTAGACCGTGAGAATTAATTAATTGCAATTTCGTTTGTGCCGCGAATACGACTGCTTAATGCTGTAATTTTTTTTCATGCTCCAATCAATCTATATCGTGTAATTATTATAAAATTACAACACATAATTATTATTTCAGTTTTCGGAGATTGCTAAAATCGTTTAAAACGAATCCGTGTCTACGGGTGAATAAATACGAAAAGAACGTTTTCATTAATTTTCGCTATAGATATTCAATTAATAATTATTCAAATTCTGTTTCGAAAATTCGGAATCTTTTAAGAGAAAAATATTTCAAAGTTTATACCCTCGTGATCGAGATCACCCACACGAATATTGTCTGGGTAGAACAAAGTAAATTTTAAAATATTAAAATATGTTTTTATTTTTCTATAAACGACTTGCAAAAGGTGTATTTAGAGGTTAGGAGTTACACTTTTAGATAAATTGACACACATTTATTAGTTTTATTTGTTTCCGCGTTAAATCAAAAACACTCAACCACATAAGGTCTTAGAATACTTACCTTATTTTTACATCTTTATTGATAATCATTCTCACGTCAACAAGTTTAGAATAAAATGTGCCTACGCAAATTTATCAAAATTACTGAGATTTGTTAAGTATTCTTTATTGTACTTATTAAACAAGTAAATTATTAAAAAAAATATAATATTAAATTGAAAAAATCATAAAACATAAGTTTAAACGGAAGGTTTTTTTTTACTGTGACAAGAAATACGTTACAATAGTAAATATTAATCTTTACTACTATTAAAGGATTTTATTACTTGATTTTCGTCTCATTTATTATGTATTTGGCAAGTAGAACATTGTATTATGGTCAATTGTCTTTTTTTATTGTCACAGTTGCTACAAACTTTTGGTTGATTAATACACATTGTTTCTTCTGTGAGTCATTTTTGTGATTGTATTGCGATTTTTATCTCTGACTGACAGCAATAAAGGGTTTTATTTTATCGTTAGATATACTTAAAAATATGTATGAGATGGGAGGTAGAAAAGAGTTCAGTAAACATGGTAAAAATAATTGATAATAAATCATCAATGTTCGTCGAATCAACGAATGGTTAGCGTTTTAGGGTTAAATATAATTTATTATAATACGCGAAACGCATTAGTATCGCTTTATACATTTTCAATTTAATGCGTTTTAAACTAAGACTTCTTGCAAATCGGAATTATTTTTGAAAATCATTCTGTGAATTGCAAATGTCGTCGATTTTCGCCAATTCTATGTGTGATACGGTGGCAGGCGCGCACTTAGGATTTTTTTTTTTTGGAGGGGGGCTTACATTTTTTCTTACTTTTCCTCACACTCAAATACACAAGTATCATTAATTTTTAACGATTTTATTTATAATTACAACAACGTACCACATACCACCCGTACTACTCCAAAAAATCTAGTTTAAAGGTATCCGTAGAAATAATTTTAGATTCTGAGTGGAGCGAAACAGCTAGTGTTTTGACAAGGATATTTATTATTAATTTTTTTTTCTGTGTACACATTTTTTTATAGAAATACTTGAACAAAAGTTTCAACCTGCAACTTATTAAATCACAATTCGCCTTTAGATGGCACTGTTAGACGTAATTTTTCGAAATTTTCAGTAGTTTTTACAAAATTTAGAAAAAAACACCTAACATTTGACATTATAGACTCGGAAACTATACTTTTTAATTCCAAACTTTATGAAAATTTAAATATAGATAGACACTAATATGGAAAATATTTTGGCACAAGAAAACTTTGAAAATGTAATAATAGTATTTGTATATTTTTTTCCAACACCTTTCTCATTAAAATATTTTTTTTTTTTTAACTTATCTCAGTTAATAGTGAAATATAAAGCTCACAGAGTAAAAAATAATTTTTATTTTTTTTGTAATACTAATGAACTTCATAATTTTTAAGCAAAATCGCCTGATATGAAGTGAAGCTTTACTCAGAATCATTTTGTTGAAGAAACGGTTTATCCTTTCTTTGAAATTAAATATTCTTACAACTTACAAGAGTATCCCTCCCTGCAAGTAATACTCCGAGGTGTGAAGTACATTCTTTTTTATTGTTATCGTCGCTATTTCACAAAGAACAAGGTCGACAACCTCCCGACTTAATCGTTAACACCCATATTTAAAAATTATTTTTAACGAAATGGTCATCAGAGTTTGTGACAAACCTTATCACGTACAACTACATATATGTGTTATATTTTTTATTCTTTACTTGGATCTTAATATTTTTTTTTTTCTAACATGAATAATAAAAACAAATAAATAAATAAAACATAGCAAAATTTTAATATATTTTTGAAAAATCAATAATTTTTATTATTTATAAATTAAAATAAAATAAATTTTGGGTGGGACTATAGCTCCAAAGCCCCTTCCTTGGGTGCGCCATTGTACGGTGGTATATATATTGGACCGCGCATTGAGCGTCAAAATTAACAAAAAAAAAAATTAAAAAAATACGAATAAACTTTCTAGGGGAAGGCAAGTGCGGTTTCTATCACCTTCTCCCTGGAGGGCAACCGTTCGTGTTATATATAGACTCTTTGGAGAAACAGATTAGGCATTGTCTCGTCATTCTCATGAGTCTTCGAGTGATTTTATTCTTATACGCCTATATTCGTACAAAGACGACGTACCTCCATTACAACAATTCATTATATTTTATGTTTATTACATAATACGAATATTATAATAATGCTCGAGTCGGATCTCTGAATCTCTCTCTCGTGCGCGCGATGATTTCAAAACAAAATACGAAATTACCGTAGTGAACTGTTTGTATTTAAATATTTCCATATTCCGTGTGCTCGGGTCTTGTGTCGAGAATCGTGTATGCCCGAACACAATATAAATACAAACAATACCGTCCAAGTTTAAATTTCTCCGTTCCGTAAGACGCGCAGGAGCCAAAACAAACACACAAATTTAGACAAATTCGAAATCACGTTTGTTTGTATTTCAGATTTATTATCATGGCGCGCTTTTTTCGGCACGGCAAACCAACTTTCGGCCAGATAACAGCGATTTAAAAAGTTTTCCAGAGCCGTTGTACCACCTATATAAATTAGGAATCGAACGCAAACCGCGAACACCAGAAACAAGATATTTATTGATTCCTCTACCACGTTATGGACGCGTTATATTTTGAGTTACGTGACTTAAATTCATACCTAATTCTATCCGATGAATAACCGAGTTGAGTCCAAAAAAACCTGCTAAGCATTCCAAAATATTTGAGTCCCAGAAAATATCAAATAAAACCTTGACGACATTTTCCTTCCCATTTTAAAGATTTAAAACTATCAATACGGTGAAATATGTTGTTTTTTTTCTGCAATAATCTTTTCTTTTTTTTTTTTTTTTACTCAAAGTTTAAATTTTTTTCATACATTTTTTGTGAATCGTTAATTTACTCAAAAAAGTTTTGTAATAAAATGTATAAGATTCACAAATATATTTATAGATGAACTGATTCAAACAAAAATTTCATATTAATTTCATATTGATAGTTATTCGAACGTAAATACTTATCGTTTACTATCGGTAATTAAGAACATAATTGCAACTGTCAACCTAGTAAAACATCACGAATACTTATTTTCTAATAAAACCTCACAGAGGTGCAGAATTTGTCCAAAGAGTCATCCACCCGATAACAAACATCATATTTTTTTTTTAACTGTTTGTATTGTTTTACGAATTAGTTTTTTTTTTTTTTACACGAACGTCACTACTTTCAGAAAAATGTCTTTGCATTGCCAATCTTTTTTGTTTACTTTTACTCTTCGTTTCCTTCGTTCGTGTTGAATTTTCGATTACACATTCAACATTGTATTTTTATAGGCACATTCACTTCTTTCATATGGAATTATGTAATTACAATGTGATGCCACTCCCCTAAATCGTTTGTGACAGCAGTTCTTGAACTGTGGTACGTTGCATAATTAAAACTTTTGAGTATTGTGTCTGACGTACTGAAACTTATGTCTGAAAAGCAACTTCATTCTCCACATTGAATGAATAAAGATTAAATTTATTAAATACGTTGTGAGTATAACCGAAATAAAATATTACATTTCTTTATGAGTTTAGTGTAATGAGTATGAAACAAAACAGATATTAATATTACGAGTATAACAACATGTGATGTTTAAAAAAAAATAAAAATTTTGAAAGTAAACAGGTTTTTAAAAAATCCTTCATCGGATGACAACATACTAAAAAAGATTGAGAACCACTAATCTATTGCGTGGTTTTAGCATATTTTTTCTACTTATATAACAATTAACATTTATTATGATAAAATTTAACTTTCAAAATCATAAATTGTATTATATTTAATCGTATGAAAACAACAATAACTAGAGATATAATTTTTCTGCTTGATAAACGTACTTTTCGAGTTAACTCGAATGACTATTTTGAACCGTATTAATTACTACAATTTGTTATTAAGAATTTTTACTTTTTAACTACGACATATTAAAACGTCTATGCTCTACTGGGTATCTAGTATAGTTTTCTTCGTCGATCGGCATAATCAATGTCTGTTTTTTATGGCAAAAAATACCCTCTTGTATTTTATACGATAAAATTGTATGCAGTTCACTAAAAACTAAAAGTGTTTCTTTTGATTCTTTGTTGTAACTTTTAAATGACATAACAGAAGTATTACGATTATCGAACATGATCAGTGGTTGACTTGAGTGGTGTGAACGCGGGGAAATGGAATCTCTCTTTCATTTATTTTTCTTGTAAAGGAGGGTAGGGAATAAGCATTGAAACATTTTTTATTAAACGAAATAGAACGCTGAGAATGAGAATGATTGAAATTCCTACCCGTTTATTTTTTTTTTACTTTTGATGAGTTTATTATAATTTAATACTGCGTGTTTACAGTTTGCAGAAAAATTGAACAAACTTAAGTATCCTATTTTCAGACAAAAAATATTCTCTTTCAAAGAATTGAGTTAAAAATGGCAATTGTCCTTAAGAAAACTGAAAAAAAAATGTATTTACAAAAATGTAGCAATCTAGGTTTCAATCGCACTACATTTTAAACTAAAAATGTTTCAAAAAATCGATCAGAAAAAAATATTTACGTAAAAAACAAATTACATAAAAATACATTTTTATCCCTCAAAACAACAACCAATACCTGTACCATATTTTGTACACGTATTTTACGGCACGTTAAAGTTTGTTATTTGTTGGGTAACCGATACTTTGATCGTAATTTATTAGTAATGGGTATAGCAGCATAAGTACACCACGCGCAAGCTTTGACATAATTAAAAATAAAAGTGAGTGGAACCCTATAGTCTTCCGAGTGTTTAATTTCTAAAAGTTCAATAGGAACACACGAGCCGAAAGTTCTGTTCCTCTAAATAAAAAACTTAGTTTTATAATTTTACGCATCGTTAACGATTGTTTGAAAAGTTTAATACTTACAAATTTCACTATCATAATATAAAGGTCGAATACCTCCTACTTACGTAACACAACCGAGTTCAATATGATATTTGCCTCTTTTAACGAGAGAAAATAGCGCGCGTAAACATTTTTTAACTGAATACCCAGTATTGAAAACCACAAAAAACAGAATGAAAATAGTATATAGATGGATATTTCACTTGTTACCGAAATCCAGGAATTTGATACAATACGTGAAGATCTATCTGAAATCCGTAGGGTACATCAAACCGAAAGTTATTGGAAACAGAAAAAGAAACAACGGTTAATATAATATAATCATTATTTTTACAAAAATATATAAAACCGTATGGGTAAAATGTCGTAAAATAACGCTATTCTTTTTTTTTTATGATCGAATGAAGGACCGAATGATGCCTTTATTATTTAATGATATGGATACCTGAATATCGATTGTATATTCTTAGGGATAGGAACATCAATATTGTAATTATTTAATAATTCTTCAAAATAATATTTTAATGCGTTTGTGGAATGAAAATTTCCGTTTCTTAAGAATCGAGAAAATTTTTAGGCACTGTAAGTTAACATTTCAGTATTTTTTTTTTTATAGAAATCGGGAAAATTCTTCTTTTAATATTAAACACATGAGGAACCGAAGGAATCCCATAAACTTTGTCTGTAGGTAATACCAGTGGCGTGTGAAGAAGAGGGGGCTAAGGAGTTGAAGCCCTCCGTATTACATTTTTATTTTGTGTAAAAGATAAAGGTTAGATTAAATTAGATTTTTTGCAATTGTTTTATTATTTTTTTGACAACATTTTTGAGTAGGAACCTACAGTTGAATGAAGTCTTATTTAATTCTTCTATAGATCATAGATTATCATTAAGACTGCACTTTATACACAATATTTTCGAAAATAACCTACTCATCAGATTTGATAAAATTATCAAACAAGTTTACCTTCATTGAATGTGGACATTTGAAAATATTAGAAACTTTTAATTTTTTTTTATTTAATAAATATTATGGTAACAGTGATGATTTTTATTTTTATTACCATATAATTTAATTTATTAACGCTAAATTCAGTTTACCAAATTGGTTTTTCATAAAACAAACTTGGTGCTGTATTTATCATGTTGAAAGGAAAAAAAACTGTTCAATAACTTTCCATGGGAAACAAAACGCGTTGTGCCAACACAGTATTTTTCTGTGCTCCGTAAAAATAATTTAAAACACATTTTATCTGGAGTGTTTACTAAAAATATGTGATGTTAAGTGTTTTCAAACTAAATGCAAAATAATTGAGTAGAAGGGAAAAAATTGACATTTATTGATGCTGTGTATATAAACTCAACGTTTCTAAAAACTTCAATATTAAGTTAACGCGTCTTTTTCACTACACGACCCGTATACTCAACAGCACAATAAGTAGTGATCGACAATTTCTTTACTGCGGTGCGGCGCGAGTCGATCAAGGTGAATCCCCTCATAGTACGACGAAACAGTTACTATTATTCACTTGACTTCACGTAAAATTCTAATGAAATCACGAATAATTTAGTTGCAGTACAGTTAAAACCCTGCAATTGACTAAATGTAATTTCGCGTTAAACGTACCACACGTATATTATGTGCTATCTATTGAGAATTTAGTAAATGAAATGAAATCTCATGTTTTATGCACATCCGAAATCAATTCGACGTATACGCGACGGATGGCTGTTATTTGGCATTTTTACAGTATTTTATAGTCAGCACCAACAACAGCAAAGAAAGACTTAGAAACGCGAGTTCGATCGTAGAAAGTCACTGTTTCTTCGGTCTCTCTCTCTCTCTCTCGACTTTAAATATGCATTTACTGCGCTATGGATAGTGAATATAATATTGAATTATAACGAGACACGATGTTCGTATCAGTGTTTTTTTATTTTTCAAATATAAATCAAAATTATGCGGATTACCGTAGGGACAATACGCTCGCTTAGTGCCCATAGTCATGTCGAATGACAATGACATTTTACCCTCGCGCCTTCGCACCGAATCGGAAAGCTACGAATTCGTATTCGAACCAGGCCCGTGCGCTGGATTTCATAATTTTGGTTGAAAAAAAAAGTGTAAAATATATACATCAATAATTAGCAAATAGTTTTATAATATACTTATATTTATCAGTGCCGGATGTAGGATATTTGACGCCCGGGGCAAATAAAAATTGCACTCCGTATGTGAAGCTGGCGGGCCCGTCCTTTAGGTGAAGAGGGGGTGTTTTAACACAAATTTTTTTTTCTATAATATTAATAATTTTTATGAACTTTT
>JAIPRM010014522.1:0-10702 GCA_025469315.1 Stegophylla sp. TES_Ste_2020
ACTGTTAAGCCTTTGGAGAACTAAATCAATCAAATAAACATGTTAGTTCCTATAAAATTAGTCCTAATTGTACTAATATATTCAAATGATCAGCCCTCCCCGAAAAAAATTCCTGGCTACGCCACTGCTAGATACATCTCATAATATATGTATATTGTTTGTAATTTCTTCGATTTTTTTTCAATCATACCCTTGTAAAATGTTTAATTCTCTGTCTGTTAGAAATTTTATTTCGCCAAAATATTCGCAATGCAATTTTCTATCTAGGAATCAAGTTTCAAAACAATCGGTTTGGCCAATTTTGTTATATGTACTTAAAAGTGCGTAATTTTAGGTAAAACTAACGAATTTCGTTGAAATTCTAACTTCAAACGGGTATAAAAAAAAGAGTTGACTAACGATTTTTGAAATATTTTCAGGCCAATTAAACATATATGTGAGTGAGATTTTATTAAATTTTGAAATCTTAATGTCAAAAATCAAAAATTTTATTACATAAAAACTAACAAAATATGAGAAATTTCTGAAATTTTCAAAATGCTTAACTCAAAATAGATCAAATCTTTTTGAAATTTTTATGAAATGTTCTCGTGACTATTTTTAGTAGTTGGTGAAAGTTTCAAGTCCCTAGCTGCATTATTTTTGAAGCTATGTTAAAAAGCAATTTTCAATTTTAAGGAAATTGCATATTTTTTCGTTTTATGTCAATTTTTCCCCGTTTTTGGAAAAAGTATAGAGAAATTGGAAAAGTTACCTCTCAAGTACCGTCTGGGTGTGGTTTGTGTTCTATAGAAATAATATTGATCGAAACTTAGACAAGTATTTCTATACGAAAAAGTGTTCACAGAAAGAGAAAAAAAAAATTAATTAAACATCATTGTAAAATCATAAGTTTCTTCACTTCATTCAGAATCTAAAATATCATTATGTGAAACATGAAATCTTACAAATAAAAACTTAAATTAAACACAAATTCGATTAAATATTCATAAACTTGAGATGTTGGCTTCGCTCAGAATCTGAAATAAATAACTAAAAATAAAATTGCAATGATTAATACTCAATGTTAAATATTGAAAAATATATATATAAATAAATAAATGAAAATCAGTATGTATAGTTATAAATAAATAAATATTAATATAAATATAAATGAAATAAAAAAAAACGTAGCCCTGGAGTTGTACTGGAATTGTATTGACAAACCGTCTTCGATTTAAAAAATAATTTTCAGATTAAACAAAGTAAATTATGCAATCATTATAAACATACAGTGGAACTTCGATGACTCGAATAAGTTGGAGATAAAAAAAATTCGAGTTATACTAAATATATTATTAATATATTAAAATGGAGAGACCAAGATATTCCTTTGAGTTATTGAAAATTCGACTCATAGACGTTTGAGTTATCGCGATCCGCCACATACCTATATTCTACTATAACAAATATTTATCTTATTTCGTAGAACAGTATTACATTATTGACACCAATACTTACTCGTAGTTGTCTAATATAAGTGACAAGCAATATTCGTTGAGTTCAACCACATTGTTTGAATGAGCAAAATTTTTATACTTTAAACAATTTTCTACATTTATCTTTCCGATAATGAATTTGAGACATTCGTTGTAAATATCATAAAGCAATAAGAAATTTGACACAACCAGAAGATCCTAATTTATCAGAAAAATTAAAAGATACATATTATGAATTATTATATATATGCACACACGCACGCACTCAAATATCGAATACCCAACATTATTAAATTATATTTTGGTAAATATTTCCTTATAACCAATTTTATTACTATATAATATTTGAAGCTTTCGTACAGAATCGTTTTATTGAAGAAATGATTTATTGTTCCTCTAAAATTAAATACACTAACCAAAAGCTTCATATTTGAGGTACAAAGAATACCCGTCCTGCGAAAAAACCCATCGAGCGAAGTATGACCGGATTTTTTAAAATCTTGATGATCTCAATGGATTTTATTTTACATTTATAAGAAAAGATGAAAACATAAAATTTTCTGTTCCGAAGTAGCAACTCAAATGAAAAGCAACCATATATATATATATAACCTAACCTAACCATATATATATATATATATATATGTGTGTGTGTGTGTATGTAACGCCGAATTCGGCAAATAAGCTGCCTATTTCACGGAATCGACAGGTTATTATTGTGGATTTCATGAATTAGGCATATTTTTTTCTTCTGAATACATGAATTTGGCAACACATAATTTTTTATAATATTTATTTTATTTTATAATGTTGTAGCTCCACGTATGAAAATAAGGTAATATTTAAAATTGTAAAATAAAAGAAAGTCATTTTTATTCTTAAACTATTGTCTACTTTTGATACAAATTACAAAAAATTAAATATTGTTAGACTGTTTCAAGTACCTATTGACTAAGTAACTGCAGTAACTCTATACAATTCTGTACAAGAATATTATCTTAATTACATATCGATGTCTATTGATATGGACAATATGGCACCTATTATTTATTTTGTTACATAACTACAATAAGAATTTTTTGGATGGTTTGCGATGGGTAAATCATTACTTCAATAATACGATTCCGAACAAAGTATGTTAATAATATAAATAATAATAATAATCATAATTTTCAAAACATCCAGCAAGAGTATCTGACCTTTCTGACCCAAGAAACGAAGAATACCCATAATTAGAATTATGTCAGGTTTTGTTGCTGTACTTTAATTCATTTATATAAAATTTTCTTTGTTTTATCCAATAAATGAAGAAAAAGGAAAAAAGTGTGTCTTTCGCACCTTAGGATATTCTTCGCATCTCGGTTGGAATACTATTGACGAGTGTGTAGAATTTTAAAGAGACGATACATTATTTGTTTAATTTAACGATTCTGGGTGGAGCATAATTTAATGTATAACAATCATAATTTTCAATATGTTATTAAATAACATTTGTCATTTAATAATAAAATAAGCCATGTGCAATTCGTTATTCGTGTAAATGATCAAATTTGTGTAAAAAGTTACTTAAGAATAAGTACTGGTATCACCAAGTTAGCCGAAATTCGCCAGAATAACGAAATTAATTCAATTATTGTACGATTGTACTTTGATCTTACACATTATACTAATATACACCCATTAAACTTATTTATTGAATTAAAAATAATTTTGTTAATACCTACATCATAAGTGAAAAATTAAAATTAATTTTTATAATATATTCCTCTGCCCGTAATGAATATTCCATACATAATTTCAAATTACAATAAAACATAAAGGTCATATTAAAATAAATTAAAATTGTTCTAATTATCGTAAATCAGCATTAATTCGTTATAATAAAATGTATACGTACTATTGTTTATCGTGTCGCCTCTGGTCAGTCACGGTTAAAAAAGCGCAAAAATATTTATATATTATATATTATATGATATACATTATGTATATATTATAATATACTTTTTTTTACATTTGAACCAGGGGTTCCATCGTATTTAAATTTGACGCCTTAACCACTATGCCACAAGAACGGTGTTGAAAACTGTTGAAACAGTATTTAATATAATAACCGAAAATATTGAATTTTCAAAAAAATAAATAAATAAATAAATAAAAATAAACAATATTGTAAAATCATAAGCTTCTTTGCTCCGCTCAGAATCTAAAAGAAAATTTTACTAAAAAAAAAAAAAAAAATAATGAGAGAAAAATCGTAGAAAAAATGTCAACATTTTTTTTTTACTTTCTCAAAAATTTTCTTGCGCCAAAATATTTTTCGTATTATTGTCCATCTATGTTAAAATTTTCATACGGTTTGGACTAAAAAAAGGTAGTTTTCGAGTATTTTTTGTTAAATTTTGGTTAGTTTTTCCAAATTGTGAGTAAACTATTGAACATTTTGAATAATGATTTCTTTGAAGTACCATATAAAGGCGAATTTGACTTCAAAAAGTTACTGGTCGAACCTTTTGGATAAGTATTTCTATGTGGATACGTACACTGAGTACACATAAAAAATAAAAAATATGATGTGTTATTTTGCATGCTATTCGGGTAGTTGAATACCGAAGTACAGAATTATTAAAATTGTTCACAATTTAAAATTATTTGCTTATTTACAAGATTTTTAAAGATTTAATTTAAAAAAAGCACTAATATTTAATTACATTTTGCCTTAATGAATTGTATTTTTATGTAAAACAGCAAATATAGCATATTTGTTTCTCATTTTTTTATTTCATAAGAGGTTTGCTTATTTCACGGAATCTGTAATATTATGATCCATAATTCGTTTTTCTACCGATTTCTCAATTTCGGCAATTTCACAAATTCGGCGTAACACACGTATATATATTAATTTTAGGAGCATTTATATCTGTAGGGGAGGGGGGCTCACTTATCAGCCGAATATCCTAAAAATCTAGCTGCAAATAAAATTAGCTCACGCCTATGAGTAGAAAATGTTTCTGTCATACTTCTTCAAAGTTTATATTAGAGATGATCGATGAGATCACGTATGTTGATATCAATAAATTATATTTAAGACTTAAGTACATAAATAATATTTATAAAAGTCATATAATATTTAAAATATTACCTGCACATTATTTTCAGTTATATTCAATTTTGATGTGTACATATAATCGAGTAGTAGTTCAAATGCGTAAGGCTCTATTTCGTTTAGAGTAATTTCATCTACGACAGAATCTTTGAAACTTCTACTGAAAAACGTACAGAAATAATCACAGCTGGAAGCTAATACTATTTTGTGAACGTGCAAAACTTTACTTCCAATTTTGATTTTTAAATCGCACAAAGTTTGATTCCTAAAAATTAATGTACTGTAATATTTGAATTAAATTATGTATCTTGTGAATTTATACGTAATATACAATGTTACTCACACACACACACACACACACACACACACACACACCTAGTATTTATAAAATAAATATCGAAACTTCAACTGTTACTGGAAATTTTTTTGGGACATATTAAGTGTAGTATTGTGTGTGTTGTTCTAAGTATAATTAACAATACATATTAGAGGATTTTCCAAAGAAAAAATCTCTAATCATCCTCCAAAAATCAGCTATTTTGTTTCTCAACTAAGTCAACATATTTAGTCAGATGCTATAACTCTACTCTAACTTTATAAAAGATTCTGAACTATTTCATGACCAAAAATTAAGAATGTAAACAACAATACATTTTATTTAAGTGCTGGTTGAAGTCTCTAAGTGCACTAAAACTAGAGTTATGATAGTTTAAAGATTGCTTAGTAGTTTTATAGAAGTGAAAATATGAAATCTATGAAATTGCATTTTTGCTCATTTTAAAAATTGATATGAAATATACAACGATGCCGTTTTTATAAATATCATATCTTGAACTCTAAGAAATCTACTAAGCAGTTTTTAAACTATCATTACCTACTTTGGTTTCAGAGCACTTAGAAACTTCTACAAGAAGTAAAATTAATTGAATTTTTATGTACTTTCCTTTCATAATCTTTAGATATGAAACAACTTAAGATCTTTTATATAGTTAGAGTAGAGTTATAATCGAGTATGTTGGCTTACTTGAGAAGCAAAATACTCGATTTTCTTTGGGTCTTATAAGGTGATAAGAGGATTTTCCCAAGATAATCTCCTAATAGATGTTATTATTTATTCTTAAAAGTACCACCAGTTAAATTTTTGAATCATTAAAAGATTTGAGAAACTAGAGACATTACATAAAAAATGCGAAGTAATGTGATTTTAGTGAAAAATAAAATTTTGAAATTTTTGTTACTCATGCTCTAGTTCATGTACAAAAATTTGGTAAGGAACAAAGTTGAAGCTTACATCAATACCATTCGAACTCCATATACTAAAAACTTGATCTAAAAATGGTCAAATTTTTCACTAATTTTACCTTCACTTAAATATCTAAAAGAAACATACACAGTTGAAGTTTCGAAACTTATTTTATAAATACTAGACATAAAAAAAAAAAAAGTATTTGCAGAAGATTCAGAATTAAAATCGGTGTATAATAGTAAAAGTGATGGCTTTTTGAAAATAGGTCGAAAATAAATAAAAAGAGCCTATATTTTGGGCCTTTGGTGATGGGAAATGTATCTGGTGTCAAATGCACATTAAAAAATTCCTAGATAGCTATTTCGTAGTGTTAATTATTAGTAACACAGAGAAAAAAACAATTTCGAAATCGGTTCTTTTTTGAATGGATAAAACCATTTTATGGCTAAAAAATACAGCAAATTTTAAATTTTTTGTATGTAAATTCATTGGAAAGTTAGTAGTTACAATTTGAAATGTTATGCGGATTTAAAAGTGAAATTTTTTTTATGTAAAACAAGTGACTAATAGCTTACCTTTTATCATAGTTTAATAATTACATTATTTAAAACCGATCAATTTTTTTTTTTATATTTTCAAAAAAAAAAATCGAAAATTTCTAAAATAACCATTTTGTAAAGACACTTATTAGTAACACAGAAGAAAAAATATTTTTAAATAGGTTGGATTTTGAATGAATTGAAGCATTTTATATTTTCAGCAGTGCCGGATTGGGTAGTCGCGGCTTTTCGAGAAATATAATTTTCAGCCTGATTTTCAGAAAATACAGCAAATTGTAAAAATTTTAACTTTTTAATAGATAACAAATAATGTTCTGATAGTATGCATACAACTCATGAATATTTTTTTGATTTATTTATATTTATTTTTATAAATGTAAACAAGGTCCACAATAGACTGATATGCATAATTCGATTTTATAGGCCACTTTAATGAATTATGTGGTAGATATTCCTAAGAACATGTTAATTTCATTACAAAGATCATCGGCCTTTAAAATTGATTCATTAATAGAATTCTATGGTGGACATTTTAGAACAATTATAAAAAGAAATACAAATATTACAAAAAAATTTAAATCAATTGTGTGTACATTTTTACTTATTGGATCATTATTTGTTACTTATTCAAAAATATTTGAAATCAATACAATTTGTCATATTATTTAAAAGCGTAAAATTCTCTCATTCATTCAAAATTTCTTCTCCGAGTTACTAATAAATAACTAAAAATTAATAACAAAATGGCTATTTTTAAATTTTTTGAAGAAATCCAAAAAATATCTAAGTGGTTTTGAATTTTAGTTTTTTTTTAACCACGCTAAAAGGAAGGCTATTAGTAATATACTGTATTTAAAAAAAATTGGACTGCAATATCTACGTTATATTTTGAATTATAACTACAGACTTTCAAATTAATTTATATACTGTACATCGTCACCCTCAACGAAAAAGGCAGCATATTTTTAACACTTTTCTCACTATCACATATTCTGATAGAGTACAGTTTTATCTATATTCCCACGAAAATGGCAGTAACGTTTTTTGAACAATGAGTTTATAAATAATTATTCTTGTTTAAACGTCTTACACCACAATTCTGGTTAAAAAGGCATTATTAATTATAAATTAATAATTAATAACTAATTTACAGTAATTATTTTTCATACAAATTCAATATTAAAAATATAAGAAATAACTTTTATAAATAATAGCAAAAACAAAAAAAAAAATTTCGTGTTTGAAACTTTAATCGGCTCTCCTGAAAAGTGGTAAAAACACATTGGTAGTCGGGAGCATGGAAAATGAACCTTACCCTTCATGCACCAAGCGACCGTTTTTCTAAAGTTTTTCTAAAATCACACCGTTTAATAAAATACCTGCTTTTTTTTAAAAAAAATACGATATTATTTATAAGAATCTTAATCTAATCGATATTTTTTAATAGTAATTGAAAAAATAAATTATATTCCTAATGTAAAACGCGTGACAGTACAATGTTAAGAAGCAATGGCAACAACGATGGGGTAAGTTTAACTGCTTTTTATTTTTTTGCTTTATTAATTGTAAATTATTCATGGTTCTCTTAGTTCTACATAACACTCTATTACATAAAGTTTTTTTATGTAAAAATGTATGAGTTTTACTACCTTTATCGTTGGGGGTGGCGATATATATATATTATATATAAATTAGTATATACATATTATGTATGATAGTGCCCACATTTTACATAGGAATTATTATCATATATAACAACTCAACTAATTAAATAATATACATATATTGGGTTCATATTGAGTGAAAAGTTATACTGCAAACAATAAAGTAGGTATATTATGCAATAATTGTATGTTTAATAATCATAAAATATCAATAATAATTACATCTTATACGTATACAATTTTTCATAAAATGGTGTAATTTTTTCAATTGTATGGTTATTCACTTCTCTCATGTCGTATTGATCTTTCTAAAATAACAATAGAAAAATATTTTGTTTAATACAACTGCAAATTACATTTACAACTACACAAAAATGTTTAGTTAATGTTAACAACGAACATAAATATTAATTTTGTGAGATGTATAATTCCGAGAAGGGAGGCTGTTTGTGATGAAGCCTTCACTTTTCAACTTATCAAACTATATTTTAACTTTCCCTCTCCAACCTATTTGAAATTCCTGAACAGTCCTCTGGATCAAATGTTAGTATAACTAGAATTTGATAGTGTTATATACTGTGCTTTTTTAATTTAAAAGCAACCATAAATTACTATAATTCTAAAAAATATACATGTAAGTAGTAAAAAGTAAAATTGGTGGTATTTCACTAAAGTAATAATAAGTTAGACCTAAAGAAAATAAAGGTGTCTAAAACCCAGAGGCGTAATTGGGGGATCGCAAGGGATTGCATTTGTAATCCCAAATATAATGCTGAGTTCGCAAAAGTATTAATTTGTCACCCCTGAAATTTCTATATTTTTTGTTTCTTGTTAGTAAAAAGATCAAAATAAGTAAGTTATTATTTAATTATAAATAAAAAAAAATTCGAGAATAAGAAAAAAGAAATGATATATTATTATTAATGTTACAAGAATTTTTAAGTTTTAACTAGTAATGAAAAAGTCTACAAATTAGTCAAATAAATATAAATATAAATTGAATACAATCAAAAGATTTTATTCGACAAGTTGCTACGCGCTAGCCTAGTTATGTTTACCATATTTGCCGTAGGATAACATGTTTAAAATATGCAGTTATATTTCCTACATATATGTCAACATTTATTTTTCCTTTTCTAAGTTAATAGTGAAATATAAAACATGAGGCATAGTAAAAATTATTTTATTTCATAATAATAATAAACATTATAATTTTTAAGTAAAACTGTCTTAAATAAACTGAAGATCCGCTCAGAATCATATATTTGAAGAAATGATGTATCTATTCTTTATAATTTATGTCCTGCTTATTTTGATTTGCAACTAGTATACCTGTGTTTGTTTAAAATTGATATATTTTGTTTACATAAGTCATTGTTAATGTAGAGTATGCTTAAGGTCCCTCCTCCCATCACGTATCTGTGTGTTTTTGATGATATTTACGACCTCCAATATTCTGCCCAAATTACGCCATTACCAAAATCCTTTCGCAACCCTCTAGTTGGGTCAAATGCAAATAATAACTTATGTAAGCAGGTAAGCTTATAACGTATTACTTATTTCTTAATAGCCTCAATTCGAATGTCGGTTTAATAAAAACCAAAAACTTTCACGAAAGGTAAGGAAATATTTTTAAAATATTCCACGTTCCACGTTCTCGTATTAACTACAATAATTAAGCATTATATTTTATACACTGTTTGAATAAAATATAAAATATCTTTGTTTAAATTGTTTAAAGTTTATAAATCAGAAAATATGACGTGTAAAGACTAAAGTACCCTCTCTGCATTCAATCATAATCATTAATAAAGATGTATTCGTCATACAATAAAATTAGTACTGTACACTAAATATTATAAAATTAATGTCTTTTATAGTTATCTTTAATATTTTTGACACACAAAATAAGCCTTTCGAGTTATGCCCCCTTAGGCCTGGTTTTTCAGTACTGGTTCTAACTGGTAGATTACTCAGATCACATTACACAGCTATTAATAAAAAATTAACTGTTATAAGGTAAAAATCTAAATAAAGAGTTATACCTACATATTTATCTAGATAAATTTTAATATTCTATCTTCCTATTAATTTAGATGTATATTTAGCGAATAATATAATATCTATCTAGATATTATTTTAGATTGTGATCAGAGCGAAGAAGCTATGATTTATGAATTTACAATGATGTTTATTAGATTCTGAGCGGAGTGAATAAGATTATAAGTTTAGAATGATGTTTAATTTTTTATCTTTCTGGAAATACTTTTTCGTATAACAATGTTTAAAAGTTTCGATCTGTAACTCGATAGATCTAAAATTACGCCCAGATGATACTTTCAGGAAGTAATTTTTTTAATTTCTCAGTATTTTTTTCATAACGCGGAAAATATGTCAAAATATGGTAAAATATGCTATTACTGGTGTAACCGCGAAAATTTACCTCAGTGATATTTTACCCCCCGCCCCCCGGTAAAATCTACCAAAGGTGAAATTTCCAATTTCCAATTACCAATTGTAAAATTTTACACGGTGTAACAGGTGATTATTACCCACCGTGAAATTGTACCTCCCGGTATAAATGTCCCAATGTAGAGGGCGATTAATACTAATTAATAATAGGGGGGAGGGGCAAAAATCTTCCGATAAAT
>JAIPRM010014523.1:0-10702 GCA_025469315.1 Stegophylla sp. TES_Ste_2020
TAAAAAAATAATGGTTTCCGATTCGTTTTTGTAAAATTTTGGGTTTTTTTCTCAAAAAAAAAAAAAAAAAAAAAAAATCGAAGAATTGAGAAATTCAAAAAATGACCTCTCTAAGGTACCAACTTGAGGAAAATCCGGTTTCAAAAAGTTATTGATCGAAACTTTTGGACAAATATTTCTATACGAAAAGTTGTACACCAAAAAAAAAATAATAATAAATAAACATCATCGTAAAAACACTAGCTTCTTCACTTCGTTCAGAATCTAAAAGGAAATGATTACAATACAGTTATACAGATACAATTCAAGTTGGATATCGGATTATTTTTGGTCCGAAATTCGTTATTCGGTCAAAGTTATTTCAAAACTCGCGTTATTTTAAAACGAATGTTTGGAAATGAAGAATTGAAGACGCCGAGATTTCACTGGGAGAAAAATTTATAATCATTGAAAAAACGATTGGAAAAACTTCATATAGAACCGATTAATTAATTTTTTTTTTTAAATTAGCGACATATAAATATTGTAAATTTTTGTATTTGTTTAAATGCATCCAAAACAATTCTATATTTTCCATAGTGATTTTCTAGGATACTCATTTTGCAGATTTCTGTTCAATACGATCACTATATTATGTTCTTTGACTATAAATGTTTCATTGGGGTGCATACAATTATTGTAATAACATTTTAATAACTAATAACTTCAAAAATTATGTCAAAGTAAATATAATGAATTATGCATAATTTTCGGAAAATATGTAAAAATAAATACCCCCTCCCCCGTAAACATCACTAAATATGCCACTAGTCCTAACTTATCTGAAGTCTATAAAATTGGAAAGGCATCATTACCACAATATAGTATGAGTATCCTGTACGCATAAGTATTTCATCTATCATTCGAACAGGGTTAGATAATAGGACAGCATGCAATCAAATGACTGCATAAACTTAGTCACATTTACAGTCGCCACGCGTCAAGTTTGTTGCAAAACAGTTAGGCGTATATAATTTGTGTAATACACTATATTTCGATCGAAAAGTGATTTGAAAAACTCTAACATTGCCTGGTAAACCCAAAAATTCCCAGAAAGTTTCGGAGTAATTTTTATACAGTTATTAATAATCTAAAACAAACTACGCAGTCGAGGGATGGCACAACGGCTTTAGCTCAATGAAAACAAGGAATTTAATTTTGTACATTTTTGTAAGTTTTAAGGCTGATAATAATTGGATATTTTGACGCGCAATTTTGTTTTTTATTTTATGATCTGTGATTTTTAGAGTTGTAATGTTCTGTTAAAAAATGAATCGTACGTTTTTCAATGAAAATGTTATCGAAAAACAAAATTGTTCAATTATTTTATACTCTATAAATTGTAACTTGAGTGTCAACGGTTTGAAATAAAACAGAATTGAGAAAACAATAGTGAATAGTATATAATATAGTTTTTTTTCAAACCATGGCATATAGATTTTTTCGTGTTCAAAGGAATTAAATAGAATATTTCAAAGTTTTCGACCAAATAATGTGAACATTCATGCATTTTACTAGGTACAATTATTTAAAATTGCAAACATATCCATTTTTTTTTTTTTTTTATTATTCGTTTGAACTAAATATATAACTTTATATTACATATTTTCTACATCTTTAATCGAGTGATTCACCTCGTTATTTTACTTTTATTGGGTTGGCACTGTTTTATGGAAAGTCAGTTCTGGACAGTGAAAAGTGAACAGTGATTAGTATAGTCGGCACAGTGTTTTGGTTTGACAGTAAACCCAATATCAGATTCTCACCATGGGATTGTTTCTTTAAGGGACAGATATCTTTAAGTTTTTAATCGCCCTCTTTCTCATTTATTAAAATGTAATTCGGTGACAGAGCGTCACATATTATTATAAAACTAAACATTTTTGAAAATATTTCGAGTACTATATTTGGAGAACACATGTATAGCATTCAAATTAACGTTTTCGTTTTTTCGTGTTTTGCTGCCCATTCCATTATATTTTAAATTAATTTCCATTTTATCTGTTTGAAATCTAAAATCATAAAATCATAAGAATTATAAACCGCGATGAATAAAAATAATTTACACGGCAATAACTAAAGTAATAATCGTAAAATAATATAGCAGCTGAAGCCAAAATAGTGTACGTCGATTATAGCGGATAAATTAAAAATACTAAATATTGTTCTAAAATATTGACAAATATTGTGCTCGTCAAATAGGCCACATTACACCAACTATCATACTTACATTCAATAATTTACTAGTTGAATCGATAATAACTTTAATTAGAGTTTTCCAAATTTCGGTATTTGTTTATTCGAAAATGTCTTGATTTCAAAAAATAATAATCATCTGGTAATTCACCCCATAATACTATAAAGTACTCGGTTGCGACAATGTGTGAAGTGACCTAACATTATATTATATAACTGTCACCGGTTAGCCGTTTAAACCAATAAAATGATAAAAAATATATAACCCGTCTGGACCAAATGTATACTAAATGCGTTTGGTTAGGTTATACTTCATACTTTCAAGTCAGACTCTAAATGGGCAATTTGAATTTAAAAGAAACGATAAATAATTTCATATATACATTATTACGGTCCTTTAATTGTCAATTTTTGGCGAGTTATTATGAACTTTTCAATCCTTAAAACAATAAAACTAAAATGTTATGAAGTAATAATAATAAAAACATATTATCTTTAATTTTTGAAAGCATATGACTCCTTAATAATTGAATTGACAGTCAGTCTAGTTAACATAACTATATAACACATTCCAAAGCAATTAAAAGTTATCACAAAGTCTATTTCTATGAACATTCGAAATATCTTCCGGTAAACAAATCTAAGGCGTAAATTAAAATGAAAACAGACTTTTTTTTAAGGTTATGATAAAGAAAAAGTTATTTTAAAGAGAAATGGTCTGTTTCGTATGAATAATGAAGTATATAAAATTCTTCCAAGAGTTAAAATAATATTATTATTATTTACGAGCACAAATAAGATAAATCCAAATTGTGGATTTCCTATTTAAGTCATGTAGTTTTCAAATATGTAAACAAATAAAAATCCGCCCTCATATCAGTGTTGCCACCGACAGCAAAAAGAGTATCTATGAAAAATGATTGTTTTAAACTATATAACAATGCTTTTTATTGTTGTGATGCTGTTGTATTCGTGATATATTCATTAACCACTTCCGATTCCTTTTCACATATCAAAAATTAATTAGTGCAATAAATTTGTAATCACATTAATTGAAGATATCGTACAATAATTTATTTCTTCGTGTGCGTCACACTACATTGAGGACAATTCAGGCTCGCGTAATTTTGGGGGTGAGTGATAGGAGTGATTGAAACCACCCCCCCCCCGAGACCATTTAGTAGTAACTTATAATTAGTTTAAAATTGAAAAATTAAATTACGAATTTGCCTACTAAAAGTATAATGTTTCATACAGATGTATAAATGTTTAAAATGCAATACACCTAATTGTAGTATTTAATTTGTTGTCTGAAATAATGAACAAAAACCATAGAAGTAGTCTGTTATAAATCTATAACAATAACTTTACTCGTTACTCATATTAAATTTTATTTTAAATTACAATACAAAAAAAAAATCTCTGATTTGGTGGGACAGTAGAGGTTTTATGATTTGTATACCAGTGTCCCGAAAGGTAATTTTAGAAATGAAGAATATAATTTAACTATAAGAAATACCAATTGTAACAAACATTATAGAAAAACGGGTAGATTTAAAAATAATTAAATGTATATAAATTAATTGTCTACACATTAATAATGTATAAAATAATTACTATACTATACATTATAATCTATCTTATATGTAATAAATCTATCATACTTGCCACCGTAATCGTTTGGATTGACGACAAAAACACAAATTATAATTTTTCGAAATTACTTAGTCTAGCTAGTCAATTTTCAATCACATCTCACTCTTTAATGCTCTATGCTCATACATCATTAAAAAGAATTCGGTTTAACCAGGTTGTCTACAACCATTCTCGATTATGTAGTTTAAAGGTGAATAACTAGAGTTTAGGATTATTTTTCTATTTTCCTGTCATGTACAAGTTTCAAAAAATAATCATAATTTAGATTACTGTAGATTTTATAAAATAATCCATTAAAATTTTAATTAAAATTAATTTTGTTAAAAATATGTATACCTACTACTATTGTAATTTTTAGATTATTTGATGTTTTTCCTAATATTTTAATATAAAACTTTAATTCCATAAAAAATTAATAGTTATTGTTAATATCGATATCAATATGATAAAGAAAACATTAAACAACGTTTCCCGTTTGCTGTACTTTATGGGCAGGAAAACCCACGTGACCGTGCGAGTATCTTAATATGCGACAACAATCTAAAATAGAAATTCATCAAAAAAAAAAAAAAAAAAAATACCTATGTAAAAATTATACTAAAATTAAATAAATTCCTAAAATTTCGGTGTTTGTAACGCGTTATATTAAAGAAATTACTTATACAAAGTAATTTCCATTACATTTTTGTTAAGTACATAGAAAATAATTTTAATGAAATTTCTTAACGCGTTACAATAAATTACAGTAACGCATTACTTTTTGTTACATAACTACCCACCACCTACTTTATACTATAGTATTTACAACGTGGTTGCAAATCGTATAAGCCTCAAACATTCAGAAAAAGTTTAATCCCCCCCCCAAATTGAGTATTCCCTTAATTACGGGTGCTTGGGGTAGGTTCGAGTAGTTGGTAACCACCTGGGTTTATCTAATATGTGATACGAGTAAAAGGGTAAATTATATTTTCAGCCAATAACAACACGTGGAAAATTTCCCAAATCACCAAAATCCTAAAATCGGTAGATTGGTTTTGGAAATATTTTTCGGTCTGTCCCGCATCGTTGTCGCGTGGATAATGCGTTATTGATTTTTGATTTACGACTAACACGTCAAATTGATAAAAACGAAACGGCGTATTCAACCAGTTTTCACTCGATTTTCCTTAGTTTTTCCTAATTTTTTTTGAAAGTATATTTTGAGAATAACGGGGAAACGTTTTCAAAACTGTCCAAACAGGTCGTTTTTTTTTTTTTTTACCGAATAGGTCCAAACGATATTTACCGGCAGTGTTCGCGATCGAGGGATAACGGTATACGCTAGTGGTTCTCGACCTTTTTTATTCAATTCCCCCCCAGTAATTTTTCAAAAACCTCTACCCCACCATTAAATTTGAGTTACGATTTCATTATTTTATAAATTAGATAATAAAAATCGACTTGATAATTCGTGATATTATTAAATATAAGAACAAATTATCGATGTAATAATGTTAAATATCAAATAATAATCTACTTAAATAATATTTAAGTAGATTGGAAAAAAAAATTCTCGTTATTTCGCCGCCATTGAATTCTCTCTCCCACCCCACCAACCCCCTGTGCAGTGTCTTAATTCTCTCCCGGGGGGGAATTCCCCCTACCGGTCGAAAACCACATGTCTTGTATACTCGATGTAGATTGCGGCGTTCCGTACCTGTGTCCAGACAAATTCCCATAGTCCCATTCGCCGGGATTCACTTTGGATGCATTCGACGAGCGTACGACGACGTGTCGTGGGTAGTCTGCTGGTGCTGCTGTGACGCACGGCGGCGGGGGTCGGCGCTCCACGCTCTAACCGGGATCGGTCGGTTGGCACATGCCGACGATGCTGCGGAGGAGGGGCGCGCGCGGGTGAACGAACGAGCAGAGGTGGTCCGCGGATGCTGTTGCTGCGACGGCGCAGATCGAACGCGATCGGTTTATCTGCGGGGGTGGCTGCGGCGGCGGTAGGCTCGGTACGGCGTCGGCGGCGGTGGCGTACGGTATAGCACGCGCTGTACGGTCGGCTGGCGGACACTGACGGGGCGAGTGCGTGACCGGCCCACCACCTCGGCGGCCGTTCTCCCTCAGGGTCATCCGCCGGCCGCGCCACCTGTCGCTCGTCCTGAGGCGGCGGCCACACAGCGCGCGCGTAACCGTGAATTATTATATTATTAATTTTTTGTTATTTGTTTTTCATAGCCGTTACTGTTATTATTATTGTTATTATTACGGTGAACGTCTCTGTTGTGTTGCGACGATGACCCGCGGAGTCAGAACGACCGGCCGGGATACCGGGAAAACCGGGAGGTGGCTCTCGGAAAACGGCTCGGTGGTCACAAAGCAGAATATTAAATGGACTTCGTTGGCGGCGCGATGACAAGGCGACGTTTATGATTTGGCACATTTTTTTTTCTCGGATTCACCCTGTCACGTATCAAAATCGTGGTATTATTATTATTATTTTTTGACTTTCCCATTTATTTATTTATTTTAGTTTCTGAGTGGAGTCGAGAAACCAGTGTTTTTACAATGATGTTTATTATTATTATTATTATTTTCCGTGAACTCTTTTTCATAAGAAATCACTTGTCCTAAGTCTCGACTAGCAAATTTTTGAAACGCGATATGCCTCAGAATGGTTCTTATAAAAGGTCATTTTTCGAATTTTACGATTTTTTTATTTTTATTTTTTCGAGGGGGGGGAAACTACCTAAAAAACGTGGGAACCATAATTTTTTGATCTAAACTTTATGAAAATTTAAACATAAATAAACAATAATATGAGAAATATATTTTTTTGAATAAACTGAGCTCCGCTCAGAATCGTCTTGTTGAAAAAGTGATTTATCGTTTCTTTAAAATTGAATACACCCACAAGAAAATCCCATAGGAGCGAAGGAAATGTCGAAGAGCGAAGTACACACATTTTAGCTTAAAAGTGATTTATTTTTCTGATTTTAAACATTTATTTTACGGTTTTTGATATAAAGCATCAAAATGTTTAAAAAAAGTTAATATGCTATAACTTAATGTATGTTTGTATATTATCTGTAATCCGTAATTCATACAAGTTGTGCGAAAATTATCTTTTGTTTGTTGTCGGGAATTCCATCGTTATATATCCTAATATAATATAATAAAATTAACTGAATACTTTGCGTAGAACCACTAAAAGCTTTATTTATTTAATTGATATTACAAATATGAAACAGATCTAAATAGGTTTTAAACTAGAGTGGCCATACGTCCCGTTTAAAACGAGATTGTCTCTTTTTTGACAATCACGTCTCGTTGTCCCGAAAAACTTAGAACGGGACGATTTTTGTCCCGTTTTCATGAGAGGTGATCCCGTTTTAATTCCTTCGTTTCCATATTAAGCGCATTTTACTCAAAGAAAAAGAAAAATAATACGATTGTACAGCTTTACAATGAAATCAAAATTAAATTTTCGATTTTAAACAAAAGTGAAAATAAACCCGTTGGAATTAACAAATACTTTCGGACGTATTTTGGAGCGAAAAATGAGTTTTGGAATCTGAGTAATATTTAAAAGCAAGAATTTACGGGTAAATCCTGGAACTTATGCAGTAAAAGAGAATATATTATGCAGGTAATAATAACGGAAGGAAAAAATTTGCTTATTGTTCTTACAATCAGAGCAATGATAATTAATAAAAAATTATTCCTATGAAGATTTTCTAAGATTTTCAACAACTAACCTAACCCTCAGTTCACGAAAACTGTTATCTGTTATTTATAACTTTGGTTTAGATAAATCTGTTTTGTATATATATTATAATATATAATTTATAATTTAATATATTATATTTTTTTACAGTAAATATGACATTATAATACAATACACAGACATAATGCGATGAAAACAGGACAAAAAGCGTCCCGATTGAAGTTTTCCAGGACAACGGGACAATCTCGTTTTGAACGGAACGTATGGCCACCTTACTTTAGTCATTATTAGTTTAATATATTTCGCAACTGACACTGATTAGTGGTTTATTTTAATAAAATTGAATAAATAAAAATTACAGTATTATATCAAGACGAATTGATTTAGAAGAGTGAATCTTTACATAAGATGAAAATTTAGATAACTCATAATTATTTATATAGATAAGATAAACGATTACAAAAAATTATCTAGATAAATATGAACACTGTTGATATCAACACTGTTAATTTATTAAATTTATATACAGGATGCTCCAGTGCGAGTTGACAAATGCATTAACTTTTGCTCTATTAATGATTTTTAACTTTTAGAGCAGAGCGAAGTAGCTTATGATTTTACAATGATATATTTTTTTGTTTCTGTGAACACTTTTTTGTATAAAAATACGTGTCCAAAAAATTCGACCAGTTACTTTATACATCCAAAATCACATCCAGATGGTACTTGAAAGCGATTATTTTTCAAATTTTTCAATACTTTATGCAAAAACGGGAAAAATCTGTCGAAAAATTGATAAAAACCGACAAAATATGCAATTATCGGAATTTTCGTAAAGTTGAAAATCATTTTTTAACATAACTTCAAAAATAATGTAGCTAGAAACTCGAAACTTTTACTAACTACTAAAAATGGTCACGAAAACATTTCGTAAAAATTTCAAAAACAATTATTCAATTTTGAATTAAGTACAACATTTTGAAAATTTCTCGTTTTTTATTAGTTTTTAAGTAATACAATTTTTAATTTTTAGTATTAAGACTTGAAATTTTAGTATGATCTCACTCACATATGAGTTTAATTGATCTGAAAAATCTCGAAAATCGTTAGTCAACTTTTTTTCCTATAACCGTTTGAAGTTAGAATTTTGACGAAATTCGTTAGCTTTATCTAAAATACGCATTTTAATGTACATAAAAAAAAAGTGGTAAAGCCGATTATTTTATTTTAAACTTGGTACCTAAATAAAAAATGTTATTGCGAATATGTTAGTGCAATAAAATTTCTTACGGACAAAGAATTAAAAATTTTACAAGGGTTTGATTGAAAAAAAAAATGGGAGAAAGTACAGACAAATTATTATGATATATTTCTAATTACCACCCAAAAGTTTCGTAGGTAATGTTTTTTCGCCATTTAATGTATTTTTCGGTGCTAAATACGATGGTTTGAATTAAAATTCACGTGCACCAATAATTTTCTAATTATTTTTTTTTCAACGGTTATCAACGCTGTTATTGTGACGTAATGATTAAAACGTTATTTCCGTTATTCATACTAAATATAAACAAATTTGTTTGATTTATTTCTATTGTACAATACATCGTAAATTTGAAAATTGATCTTAGTGTAGGTAGTTTAATATTATCTGTGTTTAAATTATTATTAAATTAATATTATTAAAATCTGGTTTAAGGTGGTTCTAGTTGATCAAAAACATTTATAAAATACATTGTCAAAACTGTTGGACTTTGGTGAGTTCGATTTTAATGTTGTTATATATTTTCTTCTAAAGAAACAGAAGAAAAAAAATGACTGACTTGGAATCATTCTAAAGAGTTACATACGCGGTAAAACAATCCTGCGGCGAAACGGTCCAGCGGTGAAAATTCTCGCAGCGAAACGGTCGCGATGAAAAGAAATAGACCCCATATTATTATCATATCCAAATCCAGAAACACTGGTGTTCGCTATTCGAACGTTTCTTTAAATATCAACAAAACAATAATTGTGTCATGCAGAGTTGAGGAAATTTTCAAAACAATTTGACCACTTTAAGCTAAATATTACGATACTTAAAGGACAACACAACACAAATTTTTTTTTTTTAATTTTTAGTATAATAGTTTATTATTGTAGTCAGAGTAATTAAAAACGTTTTGGTAAAAATCTGAATTTAAAAAAATTATTATTCAACGATATAATGAGAGTTCAGTAATAGTCGCGTGACGTCATAGAGCCGACGAGTGAACATTCTCCTATGTTTCACATGTAAAAGTAGTTTGATTTTCCCAATGGTTTTAATAACATACGATAATATTTCAAAATTTTTTTTTTCCGAATCTGAAGTATGTTTATGTGCTTAAGACGATGGCGTGATTAAAAAATTAATATATCTAGTTATTGTATTCATAAAATAAATTATAATTGGTAAAATTTTTAAGTGCGCGACTCGCGTCGCTGCGGCATCTAAACGAAATTTTACGAAATTTACTAAAATAGTTTTGTATATTATGAAAAAACTAAAAGGCATATCAAAATTATAATAACACCAATGTAATAAACACAAAAAAAAAAAACACTTCGGATTGCATAACAAATAAAATAAAAATATTATCTTTAGCAATTGAAATAATTTTATTAATATAGATACTTTTACACGTAAAACATACACCGTCGTTCGGAGATCGGCTCTATGACGTCACAGGCATATTTTCAAATGCGTATAACTCATTGAATAATTGTGAAATCCATGTGAAAACCACACCATATTTCTCAGAAAATTCCGTACTTTAAATCTTAATAATCATATTATAAATTAAAAGAATTATAAATTTCTATTCGTTAGAATATAAAAATTTTAATTTTTCATTTTTACGCGTCAAAAGTATGAAATAATTAATTATTTCACGTAAATGAATGAATTTTTTTCAAACACATCTTTCTACGATTTATAATATTTTATTTATATATATACAGGGTGTTTCTGGATAAATGTGCCAAACTAAAAATTATGAATCTACACCTAAATTGGAATAAAAAATGTAAATACACTATGGTTTGAATCTCAACAAAATTTGAGATTTTTCAAATTTTCGA
>JAIPRM010014524.1:0-10702 GCA_025469315.1 Stegophylla sp. TES_Ste_2020
AAGAGGTAATTTTTTGAATTTCTCAATTATTTATTTTTTTTTTGGAAAAAACTACCCTAAATTTGACAAAAACGGCTCGAAAATCATCATTTTTTGATCCGAATTTTATGAAAATTTAAACATAGATAGAAAATCATATAAGAAAGGTTTTGGCGCGAGAAATTTTGAAAATGTGAAAAAAAAATTTGGACATTTTTCTAAAATTTTTTTTCTCATTTTTTTTTATATTGTTAACTTCCCTTGTTCAGAATCGTTTTATTGAAGAAATGATTTATCGTTTCTTTAAAATTCAATACACCCGTCAAGAGAATCCCACCCGTCATGCGAAGAACACCCATCGTGCGAAGTATGCCCGGCTTTTATTTCTTTTCTTTATTTATTACGTTAAAAAGAAGTCAAGTAAAGTGAAGTATAGTAAAGTCAAATAAAGTAAAGTAAAGTGTAGACAAGTAGGCGGGTCATACTTCGCAACACGGGTATTCTTCGGTTTTTGGATCATATACTCTTGGTGGGTGTGTTGAAAATGACTACTATTATTGTTCTTTATATTAATTATATTATTTACTTCTTTCGTTCAGAATCGTTTTATTGAAGAAATGATTTATCGTTTCTTTAAAATTCTACACATCAACCAAGTGTATTTGATCCGAGGAGCGAAAAATATCCGTCGTGTGAAATAAGTCCGGCTTTCTTGTATATTTAATTTTTTTTTTTTATCAACACTTTTTTGTTTAGAAATATGACGTGCCCAAAATTTTCGACCAGAAATTTTTCGAATCACAATTTGCTTCTAGGTGGTATTTTTGAAAAATAGTTTTTTGAAATTCTCAAGTTTTCTCATAATTTAAGGAAAACTAACAAAAATTTGACAAAAATGACTCGGAAACTATCTTATTTTAATCCAAACTTTATGAAAATGTATGACCATATTTTTTGGTGACAAGTATGTTAACCAGCTAAACTATTTGATGGTGACGTTGTGCATAATTAATTATAATTCATATTAATACGAAATATAATATTAAACACGTACTATATATGTGTGTGTGTGTGTGTGTGTGTCTGTGTTAAGTACATATGAAACATATGATACTAGCTGAATAATCTCTCTTCACCCGTGTTCAGTTTTTTGTGTTACTATAAATTTTTTTATCAGTTTTTATATCGCAGGTATAGATTGCATAATACTTTTTATTTTTTAGCGTTGCATTTAAAAATATGTTAGCTTCAGTGGTAATGGCTTAGATTAAAAAAAATTCTACCGAATATAATGTTTAAGCCCTTTTTATCCTTTCCGAAAAATTCTAATAGAATATCGGTTCCTATTTTTAATCCTTTTTAGCCCATTTAACTCTCTTAAGGGTTGAATAATGGAAAATCTTTTCTTATTAGGTCTCTATATTATAAAATGATACCTTACTAATATGATAACTATTTACAATTTCAGGGGTTCCGGCTAAGTTATTTTTCCATTTTTGTCCTGTTTAACCTTTTAATCCCCTTAAGGGATTAAATTTTGGAAAAATCTTTACTTCGGGTGTTATTGCATCATATAACAAAACTACTGACCCAATTACATATGTATATGCATAACTTTATCAGTTCTGGCTAAGTTATTTTGAAATTTTCGCCCCTTTTAATCCCCTTAAGATTTGAATTTTGGAAAATCCTTTCTTAATGATTCTCGAAATCATAAAACGAAACTATTAAGTAAATTCATACGCATAGTTTCAGTAGTCTCGGTTTTTCGCGATTTTTCCATTTTTATCCCTTTTATCTAATTTAACAGATTGAATTTTGAAAAATCCTATCAGATTGCACGCCTACATAATGGTAGGAAAGTACTCTGAAAATTGCAAGTAAATCGGTACATTAATTTTGGCTGTGCGTTGATCCATTATGTATATACATTTATATCAATATAGATTATGCTTTGAAATTATTATATTTTTATTATTACTATAATTTTTGACTGTCATAATAATTTAATTGGCTGCTATCAAAATTTTCGCTAACATTATCTATAGTAACCAAACAATCAATATAACAATATCAGTGATAATTCGGCGGCTGGCGTCAAATATAGTATGAAATGATCATTAATTATTCAATATTTTTTGTTCATAACTTAAACATTATTAAACCAATTCTATTAAAAAACACAAATGCACGTAGTCTATGATTTTCTCGATCGATTGATACCTCATTCTAATGATTTAGTCCATTTTTTAAACATGTAGCCTTTAATAAATGATACCAAAATATTTACACAGTTTAAATAGAAACTGTATAGTATTATATACACGATCATGATGTTAAGATTTTTTTCTTTTTACTTAGCTTCACGACCTACCATGCCTCTGGTTTATAGTATACATTGTATAACTATTGGGTTAAATTAACTATATTATTTTTTATCTTTTTTATTTTAAATAATAATTTATTTAAATTTTTAAGAAGTTTTAAGAGCTATCGACTCTAATTTAAAGTTTAAAATATATACTATTATAATTAATTTTAAAAATTATTATATATTTAATTTTTAAGAGCTGTCATCTTTAGTTTTACCTATAATGTATAGTGTAGTACATTAAAAATATACATCCAAATATGTATTAATAAAAATTAGTTTGATAAGACATGTAATTTATAAGAAATTACTTTCATAACTTATGAGTTATGACTTTTATGACATATGATTTTATGACACTTGACTTTCGAACACTTAACCTATACTTTTTCTAAATAAATGTGTTTGAATATTGTATAATGAGTAATAAGCAAAGCGATCGTGATGTAAATTGAAATCAAATGGTGTAATTGAAATTAACTTTTACTTAGGCACTTAGTGCATGGTTTAAACAAAGTAAAATATTTTTTTTTTACTCGATGCTAGACTAAAGGGAGTTGCGATCGATCCAAAATTATGTTTCAGTTGACTTGTCGGCCACCCCTATTTTAAAGTGACAGTCCATCAGAAATACTATTATCAATACAAAAAAGTGTTCGTGTATGAAAAATAATATTTTATGTCACTTACTCAAAATGCCACTTATCATCAGTATGCAGTAATATATAAGTTCTATAAAATAAAATAACATGCCTATTAATGAATAAACATATTATTACTATTTTGATTTGACGTTTCTTCTATGTTATTAAAGTAAATTTGCCTAATATATTATTAATTTTCCATAGAATTCCTAGGACCATTGGAAAATTTTAAACTCTAAATTGTATGTTTATGTGTAGGCACACTTAAAATAGTTATGAGTGCTAAATATAATGTGCTAAAATAAAATGGTATTATAGTAAATTTTATTATTCTCTAAGTATATTATGTAGGTATGTACTATTAACCATATCATAGAGAAGTAATGAGCAATATATATTTATTTTAATTTCCGGGTCTTCAATTATTAAAATTACAGTAAAAGATTTTTAAAACAGAGCTCAGAGGGTTTGAAGAAAATTGTTGTTTTTGACAGGTTTTTGTTTCACATTTATGTTTAATTGTTTACGAGTGAAATTAAATTTTGGAACCATTTAAATTTCGCATTATGTCATTTATTCAAATGGTAATTTCTTATTAAAATACTGCTTAAGGCAGCTTGAAATTATTTGATTATATTAATAAAAATGTCTAGAGATTGCCAGAGGTTGCAAGCGGTGGTAAGTGTGTGTAGAGAAAATTAAAAAGATTGAGAACATCAGTACTAAATAATTTGAGTATTTATCAACAACCGCAGTTTCAATTTGTTATGCTTAGCACATACAGCGTTTAAATTAATTTTTTGACACTCTTTGTTCGTCTCTTTAAGGTTTAGGCAGTCCTTAAAAATATCTGAATACTCTTATATTTATGCTGGATTGTAACTCTCTGAAATTTAATCATTATACTCACTACTCAGTGTAGAAATATTATATTGTTATAGCATTAAATGGGATAAATTTGGTTTTTCCGTAATGACATTTTATTATTATAAATCAAAAAGTTCAACTAGTGTTTTATTTTGAAAATTGTACCGATATATCAAACGAACAATCATATGTATATATTATATGGAAATTATTAGGGTTGGGGTCTTAACCAGTGAGACTGTTTTCAGTTAAAAACTATAAATAATAATAATAAAAAAAAAATGTTGTAAAATAATAAATTATTCCCGGAGTTTACTGCAGTGTATCACATTTTACTGTTTTACTAGATCTAACTAAAGCTAAGTACATTTAATAGATATTTTTAAGTATATATACTACAACAAAGTGTTAAAAATAAATAAAAATTTACCAAAGAGAAAAAGAGCTGGTCAATTGGTGGCAAAATTCTATTTGACTGGTGTCATTTGATAAAATTTTGCTTGATACTATTGAAATTATGTGTAAACTAGAGATCTGAGTTCGGTTATTATTACGAGTAAACATCCATTGTACACGAGATATTTTTTTACCATTATTAAATTCGAATAGTAATTATTTAGATCTCATTTTATGTATAGAAATTACATGTCTGTATGTATTTGTATTTACATCTTTTTTAGTAGTTTTAAAAAGGTAAAATGTTTTTATAAAATTTATTGGTGAAAAAAATAAATAAAAACTATTGTTGGTATTGTTTTAAACTTATTCCTGTACGCTTATGTATTATATATGTGTACAAATGCTGTATAAATTATTTTCTATTTCAAAAGAAACCATAAAAGTGTCAACGGTAGATATATTTATTTTGATTTTTCTTAACTTAATTTTAGGGATATTTAATAAAAACTACTACTTTAAAAATTGTAAGAAAATTTTTAGAAGCACATTTTTGTGCACGTAGCATAATGTTCTTCATGCATCAAAAAACTCCACAACATTATTTTAGACCTTTTCTACGGACTTGATAACTTCATCAACAGATGAATCTTTGAAATTTACGCTCTATAGAGCAATTTTGTAATTAAAACTTAATTAAATTTAACAATAAAACATAATAAATCACAGGTACCTGTAGTAAATATACTGAATTTACCTTAATCACATCTTAGTTTACCTTAATGGCAGCATTTCCAGACTCGATGGATTTTGGGAGGTTTGTCTCCACGGACTTAACTGTGAAGTGTATGGGCGCGAAAACAACAATCAAGTCGAATTTAAAAAAACCGATTTCTATATGTCCAAATGGGATTAATCCCACACCTCTAATTTTGCATACATCCTAAATAAAATATAAAATTAAAAAAGTTAAAGAAGTTGAAAATTTAAAAATTCATACCTGAATCGGAATATGTTGTGGGTTATCAGTAAGACGGCTAGGTGGCAGGATAGGGTTTAGAAATTCAATGAGGCAGATTCCTTCAGCGTTTCCTTCTTTACGTTCAACAGTCCATCCTTTGAACCATAGTATTTTTTCAGAATTTTCCATCATGTTGTTTCCGTTCCATCCAGAAATGGGCACAAATGGGACAGCTGCAGGATTGTAACCAATTTTCTGACTGTAACTGCCAACTTCCTTTTTGAATTTTTCGAAACAAGTCTACTCAAAACAATTTATAAATTAAACTTTAAGTTGCATTACCACAAATAAGTAATTGAGAAACATACTTTACTGTATAGTGGTTCAGTGAAGTCTATCTTGTTAGCACAAAAAATCAACTTTTTCACACTTAAGATGAAAGCAAGAAAATCGTGTTCACAGGTTTGCCCATTTCTAGAAATACTAGGTTTATAAAAAAAAGTAGATTCAGTTATTACGATGTGGTGAAATTTTATTCGTCTGATGAGAATATTTTAAAAATATTGAGAATACTTTGGGAATATTGAGAATATTTTAAAAATATTTCATTAGTTTTTGCTACATACGAGTATAAACATATTTCAAATGTTTTATGATAATATAGTTATAAATCTGGACCCTCATTGATAACATTGATATGTTATAAATAATTAACTAAATAACTAATTAAAATATTACATAAACAGTCATGTTGGAAAATTATGACGGAAAAAATGTTATTCATTAGGTTTTGATAACAGCAGTTATACAATGACATGGAAATCTTAATTTTAGATATTCCACTGACCGTAATTCCCCCATTTTCACTCAAGCGTTATACAAAATTGTTCATATTAAAAGCAATAAATTGAATATTTTACGAAATAATAATGAAAATAAATCTGATATTTTTGGTTTAATAGAATTTTGAGCTGTAAATAATTTTAAATTAAAACTCTCAATTTTATTCATGGTGTCGAGTTTATAGAAATTTTGACTATGGATAGAAAAACACTTAAAGAATTTATTGGTAAAAGAAAATATTGAGCGTGATTTAAATTTTTATGGATTACTGAAAAAATTTATTATTATTAAAATAATATTATTATTATTAAATATTATTTTATGTTAAAATTTCCAGTTTCTTATTAATTATAACTTTAAATATAACAAGCGATTTTTGAGATTTTTTCATCTATTGTTGATATATGTATGTTTATCACCTGAACCGGGTGAAGATTTCGTGTACGTACACCAAAACCAAATTATAAACATTATAAAATGTAGTTAAGTCAATCAGCTACAAATTCATTATTTGTAAATGATGTTCTCTTTAATTTTTTATTTTTGCAAATAATTAAAATAAACAAAAAAGTAATTTATTTTTGTGTTCTTTCCTAAAATCGTTATAATATCCCTACTCAACAAATCATCATGACTGAAATAAACACTGCCCCTAAGAGTGATAAAACCTCTGGTGTTCTTTACTCCTTGGGTTAGATACTCTTAGTGGGTGTGTGGAATTTTTAAGGAACGATAAATCATTTCTTCAATAAGACGACTTTGAACGAAGGAAGTTAATAATATTAAACTCTTAAAAGTACCATTTAGAAGCGAATTCCATTGTGATTTAAAAAGTTGCTGGTTGAAACTTTTGGAAAAGTATTTCTATACGAAAAAGGGTTAAAAAAAATATCATTATAAAAACTGTACCATATCAAGTGTTCGAAAGTCCAATGTCATCATGTTGAGTGTCATAAAATCATGCGTCATAAAAGTCATATAATGATATAAAAGTAATTTCTCACAAATGTTATGTGTTATAAAAAAAATGGACGTACAAATGCACCATAGATATACCATACTTTTTGAGTGAGACTTGGTGGGTGTGTTTAAGTGCAATTTACAAGTAAATTTCTAGAACAATGTTTCGGAGTTATGGTGATATTAATAAAATCGATTTTAAAATTCGTTCAATAACATGTCATTAATTTTAAATTCTGAACGAAGTGAAAAAGCTAGTGTTTTAATAATGATGTTTATTTTTTATAATTTTAGATTCTGAGCGAAGTGAAGAAGCTTATAATTTTAGGATGATGTTCAATATTTTTTAAATTTTTTAATTTTTTTCTCTCCTTCAGTGAACACTTTTTCGTATAGAAATATTTGTCCAAAAGTTTTGATAAGTACCTCTATAGGTTTGAAAACAAACACAGATGGTACTTTAAAGAGGTCATTTTTAGAATTTCACAATTTTTTTTTCAAAAATGAGGAAGATCTGTTGAAAAATTGACAAAAAACGGCAAAATATGCTATTATTGGAATTTTTATAAAATAGAAATTTGTTTTTTAACATAACTTCAAAAAAATGCAGCTAGAAATTTTTATATTTTCAACAACTAATAAAATAAATATATGAAAATATTTCATAAATATTTCAAAAATATATGATCAATTTTGAGTTAAGTACAATATTTTGAAATTTCTCGTTTATTATTTATTTCTTATGTAATCAAATTTTTGATTCTTGATATTAGGACTTAAAAATGTAATTTGATCTCATTCACATATAAGTCTAATTGACCTAAAAAAAATCTTGAAAATCATAATTCAACATTTTTCTTTATAACCATTTGAAGTTAAAACTTTGACAAAATTCGTTAGTTTCACCTAAAATTGCACACTTAAACATAGATAAAAAAAATATTGGTTCTACTGATTTTTTAAAACTTGGTATCTAGATAGAGAATTTAATTGCGAATATTTTGGTGCAATAAAATTTCTTACGGACATAAAATTAAACTTTTTATAAACGTTTGATTGAAAAATAAATCGGAGAAAATACAGACAAATATTATGAAATATTTCTATTTTATGAACACTCAAGAAGATTAATAATGTTTTACCGCCATCTTAGATATTTTTTGACGCTTAGTACGACGGTGTGAATTAAAATTCACGTACATCAATAGTTTTCTAATTATTTTATTATGTTTCGGAAATTCATTTTTTTCGGTTATTATATTAAATACCTCCTATTTCAACGCTTTTCAACGTTGTTCTCCTGATTTTCTGGTTAAGGCGTCAAATTCGAATGCGATGATCCCGAGTTCAAATCATACCTGGTAAACTTAATAATTTGCACATTTTCAACAGTGACTGACCAAAAGCGACACGATATACATTAATACCAATTTATGTCATGTTGAATTAATGTTAATTAACGATAGTTACAGCTGCTTTATTTTATTTTATTATAATGTTTATATTTTATTGTAATTTGAAATTATTTATAGAGTATTCATTAGATGTAAGGGAATATAAAGTGTAAGGAAATACATTTCCGTTTTTCGTAAATTTTGAATGTAACAAAATAATGTTTAGTTCAACATTTAAGTCCAATGATTCAAAACTGACAATTATTATTATGAATTGGTTTAAGCTCCACTCAAAATTGTTTTTTCGAAGAAATGATTTATCGTTACTTTAGAATTCAACACACCTCCAAAAGTATCCCATCCGAGGTGCGAAGAACACCCCAAGATGCAAAGTACACAGTTTTTTTTCTTTATATTCGGTGAACTCTTTTTTGTATAGAAATATTAATCCAAAAGTCTCAATCACCAACTTCTTGAAACTGAATTAGTCTCTAGGTGGTACTTAAGAGAAGACATTGTTAAAATTTCTTAATTCCTAATTTTTTTTTTTGGGAGGGGGCGGGTAGGGGAACTACCCAAAATTTGATAAAAAAGACTAGAATTCATCATTTTTTGATCCAAATTCTATGAAAATTTATACATAGGTAGACAATAATATAAGAAATATTTTGTCGCAAAAAAATTTCGAAAATTTTTAAAAAATATTTCGGACATTTATAGTAACACCTTTTTTACTCATTAATTTTTTTCCTCATCCTTTATTTATAAAATAAAAAAATAGTAAAGTTAAGTAAAGTAAAGTAACGTAAATAAATATAAGTAAAGTAATGAAAAGTAAAGTATAGATAAGAAAGCTGGACATATACTTCGTACCACGGGTATTCTTCACTCTTCGGGTCAGATAATCTTTTGTTGGGTGTGTAAGTGTTTAAAATGACGATTATTATTTTTCTTTATTTTATTACCTTCCTTCATTCAGAACCGTCTTATTGAAGAAATGATTTATCGTTTCTTTAAAATTCTACACACGCACCAAAAGTATCTGACCCGAAGGGGTTTTTCTTCAAAATATCCCGTGTTAAAAATTTTCCCATTCAAAGATTTCTTTCAAAATATCCCTATTCAAATTATGCCTGTTCAAAATATTCTGCGATCAAAATATCCCTATTCAAATTATCCTATGTTATAATTTATTTTTAATAACCTACATTAAGTGTTAAGGGTGTTAGGCGAAAAGTTACTACTGACTACGACCCCGGCGTGGTGGTTGTCTTTTGCGCACCGTCAAAGAAGAACTGAAATATTTATGTAAATGAACGTGATTACAAATATAATTAATTATACATCTTTACTTCAGAAGCATAAGGTCCTATGTTCATTTTTTTAATTTTTCAGAGAAGCTAAAAATTAAAACTTGTAAAAAATTTTTTTTTCTTGTAATTTTATGATAGTATTTTTAAAAACACTAGTTTCTTCGTTCTACTTAAAATGTAAAACTACATCAACGGTTTTCAACAATATACGAAAATTACAAAAATATATTTGGAGATAATATTCTTAAAACATAGATCATTAGTTTAAATAATTTGAAATTTATGCACCACTTAACTGCGTGATTTAATGTTAATTTTACATAAATATTTGGATATGGCATTTTTCTGATGGGAATATTTCGAATGGGAAAATGTTGACGCGTGGGATACTTTAATAGGGTGCACCGGCTCGAAGAGCGCAGAATACCCGTGGTGCGAAATATATGTCCGGCTTTCTTGTCTGAACTTTACTTTACTTTTTAGGTGTATAAATAAAAAGCCGGACATACTTCGCACGACGGGTGGGATTTTCTTGACGAGTGTATTTAATTTTAAAGAAACTATAAATCATTTCTTCAGTAAAACGATTCTGAACAAAGGAAGTTATTAATATAAGAAAAAAAAAAATGTCCAAAATTTTTTTTTCACATTTTCAAAATTTTTTTGCGCCAAAATCTTTTTTATAGGATTTTCTATCTATGTTAAAATTTTTATAAAATATGGATCAAAAAATGATTGTTTTCGAGTTGTTTTTATCAAATTTAAGGTAGTTTTTTCCAAAAAAAAAAAAATTGAGAAATTCAAAAAATTATCTCTTTAAAGTACAATCTAAAGGAAAATCTTGTTTCAAAAAGTTATTGATCGAAACTTTTGGACAAGTATTTCTATACGAAAAGTTGTACACAGAAAAAAAAATAAAAAATAAAAATAAAATAAACATCATTGTAAAAACATTCAAAAAAATATTTGGTCGG
>JAIPRM010014525.1:0-10700 GCA_025469315.1 Stegophylla sp. TES_Ste_2020
AAAGTTTCGATCAATAACTTTTTGAAACCGGATTTACCTCTAGATTGTACTTTAAAGAGGTCATTTTTTGAATTTCTCAATTCTTCAATTTTTTTTTTTTTTTTTGGAAAAAACTACCCAAAAAATTGACAAAAAACGACTCAGAAACCATCATTTATTGATCCGAACTATATGAAAATTCAAACATAGATAGAAAAATCATATGAGAAAGATTTTGGCGCAAGAAAATTTTGAAAATATGAAAAAAAATGTTGGACATTATTCCGGTCTCATAGATATTATATTGAACACATTTAAAAGAGAGCATTAGTTACTATTTGAATATATTTTCAGTACAAAAATTTTTATCTTATTAAATCAGACATTGGTTATACGTTAATTACCTTGAAAACATTTTAATCGTATAATATATTAAATCAAAATACAAATAGTTATAATATCAACACTATGAAATTGTGATTTGTGAGTCCAAAAAAATTGTCTTGTACAGAAGAAAGTGACGCGCGTAGACAAATAAATTGACATTATAGAGTATTATTTAAGCAGGTATTCTGTTGGCTAGGGATATGATCGAGGCATTTGTTCGTTTGCAACTTTGTAAAATAATAAACTGCAAGTATAAAAAAAAAAATCCGGTATACTTTGCAATTCTAAGTTCTATTCCAGTTTGCATTCATTTGCAAATAAATAGGTAACAATAATCTAAAAATCTCAATATAATAATAAATAAATAAATACAAATTCATACTTATACAATAGAATAACAAAAATTATTTTCAGGGCAGTGAATTTCATGCACTAAAAAATCCAAAACATGAAATAAATTTCAAAATATGCAATTTGAAAAAAAAAAAAATTATACACACATATTATACTGGAAGAAAAAAATTTTTATTTTAATAAATAAAATTGTAACTGTAAAATGACTTTGAAAAATGGACTTGAAAAAAAAATCAAAAAAATGCTTCAATGTTTGATTGTTCTTTGTCGCCCAAAAAAAAAAAATAAAATAAATATAAATAGAACACATTGATTAGTTAGCATGCAACTCCAGACCTGTACCTAACCATGTACTTGCTATTATTATTACCACTGCTATAAAATTACAACGGTAAAATTGTATCGTCCAAATTCGAGAAATTTTAAAAATGAGAAAAAAGCCAATAACACGAGGAATTCGCAAAATCATGCATTTATATGCCTTTGCCGGTTAAATATGCAAAAATATGCAAAATAAGATTTGAATTATAAATAACACAAAACCAATTTTGTTCGAATATTTTTTCTCATACGATGTACCAAATGAAAATATGCAAATGCATGAAATTCACAGCCCTGGTTTTATTTTTTACACTGATTTTTAAATTTGCAATTCACAGAATACTTTATGTTACGCGGGAACACCGGTTAAAAACCACAACATTAAACTTTGTCAAAAAAATAAAAGAAAAAACAAATTTGGCTTCAATTCCAAAATAGATGATTGTGGACTCGATATAAAATATAAAATGTCATGACTTTCAAACGACTAATTATTATTATTTATGATTGGCACACATGTTGCATACATTCTAATCCTGCATGTAAAACAACTTAGAGTTTTGAGCTTTTTCGATTTTGAAAAAAAAAAACCTTTAACTTGCTAGCGAAACAACATAAATTGTAAAACTCAATAAGTCCAAGCGTTGCAATATGTTCACAAATTATTATTGAATTAGCCCTGTCTCTCGGGCAATTCCTACACAGATTCGTCCTTGCCACGTGCCGGACTTGTTGCTATCTACATTGTTCATCATTACAGAGATCATACTCTAACGCGTATGATTTACCACTTCTCCCGGCGTGTGATAACACGGTTTTAACAGAATATCCCAAATTCACTGAACTCGTGATAAAATAATACACAAAGTGTTGTAATATTAATTTAATATAAAATATTATACATAATTCATAGTGTAAGTATGTATGCGTATATGTATATATAATTAGTGCATAAATGTATAAGTCACGTACACTCTCACATTATTAAAAAAAAAAACTATCCGTTCAGTTCATTTGTAATATGTAACGTAATGACTTTGACTTATTTGACCTTTGTCCATTTATATATGAAAACATGTGTGTACAATACTCGTATAAGCGCGACTTGCATCGCGTAGTTCATTAAGTGTTGTGCAAACTATACTTTTTATCAAGCGTTATATTCACACAATAGCGTTGCTAAAAAAAAAGACAAAAATAAGGGTCTAAACGAATTTTTAAAATTTTGGAATGTTAACCGATTTTGATAAAACTCTAATATTTTATATTATAATAATAACACACACAGTAAACACCAGCGTTTCTCAAATATTGTGGGTCTAGAGCAGAGGTTCCCAACCCGTGGTACGCGGAAAACTTTTTGGTGGTACGCGAAGAAATTTTTTGATTAGATTTTTCTTTATTCGTATGAACACCAAACAATAAATAATGTTAATTAATTAATAATAAAAAGTCTGTATATACTTCGCACCATGGGTGAAACTCATTTCGGTTTAATCAAAATCGCTCATTATGATCTGTGAGAAATAATTTAAAATGGATGCAAAATCCTCACACTGATCTATCCGATCTCTACAAGCACATATACTGTAAAACCTTCCATTTTGAGTGTTAAAAGAAGCCAAAAGTAAGTATGCTTGGTAATATTGAAATCCATTTTGTTACGGAACACAGTATTAAAAGTCTGACATAATTCGCACCATGCAGGTTATTCTTTACATCTCTAGTGAAATTTGTTAGGCGTGTTAAATTTAAAAAGAAACTAGAAATAATTTCTACATTAAAATAAGATTTAGCGGAGCTTTAGTTTGTACAAGAAAATGTTACTTGAAAATTATAAAGTTTAAATACCTACTGTCATCACAAAAAATATTTATTTATCACTCTGCCAGTTATATATATACCTCACTATCTACCGAGAATTAGAAAAAAAAAATACAAACATTTATTTTCACATATTAAACCTTTTCTTTCACAAAAATATTTTTCATTTTATTGTCAATCTATACATCATTTTTCATAAAGTTTACATCAAAAAATAAAGTTTTAAAGGCGTTTTGTGAACTTATGACTAGGTTTTACTAAATTGTAGAAAACCTACTGAAAAATAACCCCTTAAAAGTACCATCTAGAACAGAATGCCGATTCAAATTTTGGTTAAAACTTTTGGAAAAGTATTTTTATATGAAAAAGTAATAATAAAAAAATAAAAATAAATTAATAAGATCATAAAAACACTAGCTTTTTCGCTCCACTCAGAATGTAAAATGCATATTAAAAAAAAATTTTGATTCTCCTAATTAAGTTTTAGAATTATTTAAGTGGTACGCGAATTGATCATAAAAACGTCTAGTGGTACTCAGTGATAAAAAGGTTGGGAACCTCAGCTGGTCTAGAATCAAATTTTGTTGGGTCGCGGGAAGTTTTTTTAAGTAATTTTTTCAATCATATCCCACTATCAAATGATAATGAGTTGCACAATATTGCAAACACTTGTAAAATTATATTCAGAATAAATCAATAAAATTAATAAACTCGTTTTGTTCATTTAAAATCACTATTTTATCCTGTGGTTTTGGAACCGTGTGCGTCGCGATAGATTTTCGGGGGGAAAATTTGGGTTGCGGTCCTAAAAAAGATTGAAAACCGCTGGTATTTAGTGTAACCAACATCTTCATAAAAGGTTTATGAGTTCGAAACTAATTGAATATGTCTCTTATACTACAATTACTTTGGTTATATATTTATTAGACATATACCTAGTACATTTTTAATTTAATTAATTATTTCGAGGTAAGTATAGAATAAATAAAAAAACAAATCTAAGAATATGATTATAAATACAAAATTGTAATATAAATTATTATAATTTATCATTTTTTATGAATCAAAAACACCTTTTCGAAAAAAGTAAATCGAGCGCATTTTGGCATCCGCGCATTCGGTACACTTCGTAAATCAAAAATATCCTTCAACAGTCAATTTGATATAGAAATACACTTTATGGTTTTTAGTGGTTTTAAGGAAAAATGAATTTTCATAAAAAAATAAACTTCATATCTACATTGGAAAACTTCAAATTATCATTTATCTCCATTGCTAATAATTTCCGCAAAAATCGGTGTACACTAATGATTTTAGAATAAAAAAAGCCGGGCATACTTCGCACCATGGGTATTCTCCGTTCCTCATCGGGTGGGATATTCTTGGTGGAGCGGAGCTTCAGTTAAAATACTCAATATACAATAATAATTACAGTCGGTTAGATAGTGTTCAACAAGTTTTATTTAATAGTGTTAGGCGACTATTGTTTTTCTGATGTAATTTTTTTTTCTAGTTAAGTTGAGTATTCGATAATTGTGTGTCCGTGAAAAAGCTGACTAAAAATTTTTGAAATTTTTCAAGTCTGTTAAGTTAAAGTATGCGAGTAAGGTTAAAATAATATAGGAGTAAGGCTGTATGAAATAAGCTTATAAATATTCAAAATTCAAAATTTTTCAAGGAAAAACTTTCAAACAACGAGATATTTCCAAAACTGTATACATATACGTATATCTCAAAATGTTCGAATTTTGTCATGCAAATATTTCAAGTTTCTAACTCTATTAATTTGACAGTAACCACTAAATTACTTGAATCAATTTCACTAAAAATCTAATTTAAGGCATATTTTATTCAAACTCTCGATTGTTTTTGGAAAAACTCATGTACTGATCCCGGTACTTTCAAGGCAGAAAAGGTGATTATTATATAGTTATAATAAAACGAAGGAGAATAAGAAAAAATAAGCATTATTGTTATAATCCAGTGGTAGTTTTTTCGCTCCTTTTAGAATCTAAAATGCATGATAATTATATACGTTATACGCTTAACTTAATTATTTATTTTGTATAATTAACACGATGTATGCATATTGACTAGACGAAATACTATCGTCTATTTGCATCATAATTATGAAATTCGAGTAATTAACATGTAATCACATATTTGTTGTCATCATGTGAACACGCACACGCATACATAATGATAATAAATTAATAATTTTATTTTTCAAAAACCAATCTATTTGTGCACGTTATAATTATCTAGCATGCAGTTAATTTAAATTTCTTTTTAAAAATTTTTATTTCTGATTTGAAAAAAACGTTTGTAATTAAATATGATGAGCATTTTAGTTAATATAATATAGTATTTTTTGCAAATAAATTCTCGATTAAAATAAAAGCTCGGTTTATATTTTTTTACGATTTCACTTGTGTGGTGATGGAAATCACACTGATAAAAATAGTTTTAACAGGATATTTTTTATAAATGCCGCATTTGGGTAATATATACGAGTATATATACAGTATGCGAGACTATATTAATATTAAAATGAATTCATCATTTGCCTAAGGTTTAAAGACGAAAAAAATTTGCAAGAAAATGATCGTCTTCCAAATTTTCATTACAAGGGCAATATTATTGCCTCCCTCTTCGAGTAACACCTATGGGAACCGTCACTATATCAGATAAAATAATATTGAGAAATCAAACTTGGCAAAACTCTCAACGGTCATTACACTAGAGCTGTGAACTTGTAGGAAAGTGCGTTTTTTTTTTGTTTTTTTTGGTGATTGTGAAACATAGCTTTGTAAGTCCATAATTTGAATTATGTAATAACGAATCCATGTATGAAACTTTTATTTTGCATTTTTAAGTCATATTTTCCTTTTTTTAGTTCATTATTCGATATTTTTAATTAAATTTCGTCAAATAACATCTTTCGAAAACCTTTTTTTTGTTTTATACAAGCTGTATATACGTCAAATTAAAAAAAAAAAAAAAAAAAAAATTAAAATGTTTCTGATTAATAGCATTATATAAAATTCAAATTCAACTAATAATTTTATTTTTTTTTTTACTAAATAAACATATTTTTAAGCATGTAAAATTCAGTTTACTAAATGTAGTAATGTATATAATATCAATATAAATATACTCTAAATTAACGACGGTTTTGACCTTTTCGCAAAGCATTTAGTTAAATCGTTTATACAATTTTTTTTTTTTTTTTTATATATATGAATCGCTTTTTGTTAAAAGGGCATATATCAAATTTTTGGTTAAAATCGGTTTTTGTTGGCTTTCTCTTATTTGTCTATAGGCCTCTCATATATATTGAAATGGCATAATATGTACTACTGACCATTGCAGTGATATAAAATTGTTTATTTTATAATTTTTGTTAAAAGGTCATTTGTGCTGCACATGTGTCCTTTTAACAAAAATCGCAAAATAAAAATTTGATATCACTGCTATGGTCAATCGCTCTTGTGTCATTTTAACATGGAAATTTTAAAATGGACCTAAACACAAAAAACACAAAAATCAGGTAGGTATATCCCAAATGAACACAGAATACTACCTCGTCATTATATATGCAAAGTATCGTTGCTGGCTATCTCGAAGATGGTGTGTAGTTTTTCAATACCTAAACACAATTTTTTTGATTGAAAAAATCCCAAACTAAAAGTATTTGTAATTATTAATGTACCATTTTTGAGATTTTGTGTTAAAAGGGCACATGTGAAGCAACTTTAAACTTATATAAACTTGAATTAAATACGTTTACGAGATCAAAATTTGGTATAAATGCAAAGTACCACGCATATAATGTACAAGAAAAAAATTGTTAACATACTTATCATATTTTGGAAGTTAAGTAGTTTTTTATCATTCCCTGAAACTTCACCTGTTGAAACGTAAACCCTTTTAACAAAAAGTGATTCATATATTATACGGTATCACAAATCACACCGGGTGTTTTACACGCGTTTTACACGCGTAACAACGTACAAATTGTCCGTCTCAGGGGTGGTCCAAAGCACGACCGTTAAATATTGCATAATAATAATAATAATAATAACAATCGACGTCTGCGACACACGCACGTATGCACACAGTGTGTCTCATTAAGCAACAAATACAATATTATTTTACACGTATTATATCACGTGTCGTACGCGAACTGTTACGTGTCTTCGTGGAGCAACCTGTACAGTGTACACATTACAATACAGTCTCGCCCCGTTTTCTTTTCGCAGCACGTTCAGCAGTGTGTTTTTCGCCAAATATACCTCTGTGAATGCGCGTGCATTATATATGTGTACTATTATTACATGTGTCATCCCGGACTGTGTCTACATAAATACAAAATATTATTATACAATAATAATATAATATAGTGTTATTATAAAGGTCGATTCGCTAGTTTTTTTTTTCCCCCCTCTGGACGCCCGCAATACCCACAACGACAATGGAAAAATAACTGTAAAATAAAATCTATCTCGAAAGCCATAAATTACTTTTATGTTGTAAGAAGCAATGGTTTTTTTTTTTTTTCGAAAAAACCTTACATGAATACGAGAATAAATCCCGCACAAAACGCTTCGGACAAATCCCTGTTACGCTAATTATTGGGTACAAAGTATAATGTAATATATATATATATTTTACAGTTACTTCCTAAACAGTTCTTTAGAGTAAAAGCACGTTTTGCGAGTTAACTTATTTTTACGTTATGTGCAACAAACCAAAATCTGATAATCGGATAATATTTCCGGAGAAGAAGCGCGAGGATAACAGCTCCGGGAAAATTGTTTAAAAATAATGAAATATAAAGCAAAAGAATAAAGTAAAGCGGAGATAAGTATAAAGTAAATTGTAGACAAGAAATAAAGGTACCATGAGTATTCTTCGTTCCGAGCGGGTCAGATACTCTTGGTGGGCGTCTTGAATTTTGAAGAAACGTGTTAAATCATTTCTTCAATAATACAGTCATGAGCGAAGTGTTAGAAATGCAGAGAACAATCTTTACTACCTCTTTATGTCCAATAAATAAAGAGAAGGGAAAAAAAATTAACGAGAAAAAACTACACTTTTTCAAAATTTTCTTGCGCTATAATATTTCTGATATATACCTATTGTCTATTGTCTAATCGCAGAATTTTATTTAGGTCATTTTTCTGTGAATTTTATTGTATTGAAATTAAAATTCTAATAAGTAGTTTTTAAATTATTCAAATTTAAGTGTTAAGAAAAATATTCTCTTGGATGCATAATTACGTACGTAATTTGAATAATTCAAATTCTACTTGTTCGAATTTCGATTTCAATACATTAAAATTCACAGAAAAATGACCTAAATAAAATTCTGCAATTAAAATAGAGGTTGTCATTTGGGGAAAAATGTGTTTGTACCTCTACAAGACATCCTTAAGTTGATATGGACAAAATTGGGTTATAGAAAATTTAATTTTTATAGTAATTCAAGCATTCCGAAAAATGAAATCAAAATGTTTACTTTTTACGGCTAAAAAAGAGGGTGAAAACGCTTTGAAAAAATCACCCTATAGATTATAGAAAATTTAACTTTTGTGTATAACGAGTAGTTTGTCATAAACTAGAGATATATTTCAGAAACTGGTTTTAGTTTTCTAAAATCGATTTTATTTATATTTAACTCGCAACACGCAGGTATTATCAAATAAGTTAGTCATTATAAAATATGTATTTACATAATCCATATAAATCAAATGGTAATCTTTCATTCCAGTATTCAAATTTATATTAATAATAATAGACAACAATGAATAATTATTACAATAATTATATTAAAACTTGTAGACGTCATAAATGATTGCTTAAAACATATAGCAATGCGAATTTTTTTTTTTTTTTACATAATCGATTAAATTAAAAATATTATCTCGTAAAATTAAGAATAATATGTATTTAATTATTTATCAAATTATTTCAGAACAAAATGTTCACGTGATTTATATAAATTATAGTTATGCATTTATTTTACATGCATGACATGTATGCATTAATCGTTTATTCATAATTCAATAGATAATAAAATTATTATTATTATTATTATTATTATTATTATTGTTAGCTCAAATGATATACAAAATCCAAATATTGATGATGTTCCGTGATAAGGAATCGTATTCAAAAAACTGACAGTCGTTATAAACGCATGTAATTAGTAATTTATGTGATAATGACGTTTCTATAATTAAGTAATAAACTATAATTATAAAATTAAGTGTTTCGTTTTATTCTGTTTGAATACTGTACGTAGAACGTGGATAGTGGAAACAAAATAATATAAGTTTACAATATTTATACCTACGTGCATAATTACAATGCCCTGTCAAATCGACCAATTACCAGGGGCGACTAAAAGTTAGAAAGTCTGATTAGATAGAAAAAACTACCCAAAATTTGACAAAAACGACTCGAAAACCATCATTTTTTGATCCGAATATTATGAAAATTTAAACATAGATAGAAAATCATATAAGAAAGATTTTGGGGTGAGAAAATTTTGAAAATTTGAAAAAAAAATTTGGACATTTTTCTAACATTTTTTTTTCTCATTTATTTTTTATATTATTAACTTCCCTCGTTCAGAATCGTTTTATTGAAGAAATGATTTATCGTTCCTTTAAAATTCAATACACCCGTCAAGAGAATCCCACCCATCGTGCGAAGTATGTCCGGCTTTTTTATATACGCATATATTGGGGGGTACATATCCCTTGTTTTATCAAGGACGAATATTTGAAAACATCAAAAAGACACGTTTCTATTCAACGAATTTATTATTATTGTTTCAATAACTCGGCTGTTTTTCGAGGGAAAAATAAAAATTTAAAGTCGTGTATAGTCATTACTGTTGTTGATGGACTAGTCAACCTGCGCAATGGCCGTCAAATTGATAATTTTTCCATAATAATTAATCGTCAGACATCAGTGATAATATGAAGAGTGGGTATTGAACAAGTTACAACGTAGTCGTCACGCCGTACATACATGCATAATAATAATAATAATAAATCAAAGTAATTATACTAATATGTGTAATGTACGTTATAAAATATAATTATAATATAATCAGTTGTAATGCGAGATATTACTTAATTGTTAACTGTAGTTGATTTCGTTAAGTAATTTATTAATCCTAACCTTTAACAAAAAAACACATATTATTATAGAGAAATATTTCTGTGTCAAAAAAAAAAAAAAAATGTTCACACTCGGCAACGCGCGTGCGTTTATTTATTTTATACCTTTCAGAGGTTCGTCCTGACAGTTAAAATAAACACAAAAGCAATTCACAACAATATTATAAATTTCATTTCATTTGTAATAAGCAATGAAATAAAAATAATAATATGTAATATTCGCGTCTACTCTAAGAGTCAATCAAAAAAAAAAACATCCAAATAATATTACATAATGTAATTTTATGTCACATTTATACTGCAGAGAAGTAAACGGTTGGTCAACGATTACAATATTTTCTAATATGTTTTTCTCGTCTACTTAACACGTGACATTCAACCGTTATATATATTATTATATTTTGAATAATACATAACGATAATGTGTAACTTCGTAATTATGATTTTTTTTAGAGATTCTGAACGAAGTGAAGAAGCTTATGATTTTACAATGATGTTTATTTTTTTTTATTTTTTTTTTTCTCTTTCTGTGAACACTTTTTCGTATGGAAATACTTGTGCGAAAGTTTCGATCAGTATCTCTATAGAACCGGAATCACACCCAGATGGTACTTTAGAGAGGTCATTTTTCCAATTTCTCAA